>SJYC01095444.1:0-14131 GCA_006408675.1 Madoqua kirkii
TGCAGATGGTGACTGCAGCCATGAAATTAAAAGATGCTTGCTCCTTGGAAGAAAAGTTATGACCAACCTAGATAGCATATTGAAAAGCAGAGACATTACTTTGCCAACTAAGGTCCATGTAGTCAAGGCTATGGTTTTTCCCGTGGTCATGTATGGATGTGAGTTGGACTGTGAAGAAGGCTGAGCACCAAAGAATTGATGCTTTTGAACTGTGGTGTTGTAGAAGACTCTTGAGAGTCCCTTGGACTGCAAGGAGATCCAACCAGTCCATTCTGAAGGAGATCAGCCCTGGGATTTCTTTGGAAGGAATGATGCTAAGGCTGAAACTCCAGTACTTTGGCCACCTGATGAGAAGAGTTGATTCATTGGAAAAGACTCTGATGCTGGGAGGGATTGGGGGCAGGAGGAGTAAGGGACGACCGAGGATGAGATAGCTGGATGGCATCACAGATTCGACAGACATGAATCTAAGTGAACTCTGAGAGATGGTAATGAACAGGGAGGCCTGGCATGCTGCAATTCATGGGGTCACAAAGAGTCAGACATGACTGAGCGACTGAACTTAACTTGAACTAGCCCCATGTCGTCATCCTTCTACCTCATTACTCCCTCCTCCCCTCCCCCACACCCCATATACTTGTCCGATTTAGGGTAAAAAGTCAAGATTTGAAGATGTGAGATTGAGACCTAATACTGTCACTCAGTCCCATGGCCTGTGGCTAGTTAGGTGTAACTCTCTGAACCTCTGTTCTTTTATCTGTCAAAAAAAAGGTAAATTAATAATACTTGCCCTGACTACTTCATAGTCTCCTAAAATCAGTGAGATCTCTTTCACGAAGATGCTATACATGTATTAGTTGTTGATGCCTCCAAAAATGTTTTTTGTTTTTGTTTGTATTAGTGTAAATAATATCATCATTTCCCATTAGTATTATATTTTCACTTTGATTGAAAGTTTAAAACAGTTATGGGCAAGGTAGTACAGTAGAAAGGTCAGTGATTTGGAGTCTGATAGGTTGATTTTGATTCTTGTCTATTTTTAACAAACTGTGTGACTTCAAGTAAGTTACTAAACCCCCTAAACTTTTGTTTTCTAATGTGCGAAATAGGATGTTAAAAAAACCTACATTGCAGAGATACAGGAAGACTAAATAAAATGATCTATGTAAGATAATCAGTATACTATAGGTATCAGTACCTGCTAGTGATTACTAATGACAACATTTAAGGACTGCGGTGTATTTTTTTTCTGAAAGTACACTTAGTAGGCTTTTAATGTCTTCACCTCTTACTCTACGGGTGATGAAAAAAATTTTTTGTTTTCTTATATAAAATACTAAACTTTTATAGTATAGGCTTGTATTTCATGGTTTTGTTGTACACTGTTGCCCTCATTTACTATTTAAGCAATGAAAACATATATATATATGTCAATTATACTATGTAATGTCTGACACTTGTGACCCCATGGACTATAACTCGCCAGGCTCCTCTGTCCCTGGGATTTTCCAGGGAAGAATACCTGAGTGGGTTGCCGTTTCCTTCTCCAGGAGGTCTTCTTGACCCAGGGATTGAACCCACATCTCCTGAATCTCCTGCAGTGGTAGGTGGACTCTTTACCACTGAACACCTGGGAAGCCTGCTTAGCTACTGCACTAGTTTTCTATTCCTGCCAGAATCCACAAAATTAACAGCTTAGGCAGGACAAGAGAAGCAGCTTATCTCACAGTTCTGAAGGCCAGAGTCGGCAGCTGGTGTAGACGCGTTCTCTGTCCACCAGGCTGAAACAGAGGGACTGGTGGGAGCTGCACATGCCTCTGACACAGCCTTTGGCCGAACTCGCTGGCTGTTGGCAGAATTTAGTTCTTCATGGCGATGGAACCATGCTCCTCTTCCCTTGCCGGCTGTAAGCTGGGGGCAGTGGCAGCATCTGGAGGCTGCCTGCCACTCTCTGCATGCGGCTCTCTTTATAACCTGGCAGTCTACGGCTTCAGTGCCTGCAGGAGAACGTCTCTTCAGTTCTCACTCAGCTCACAGGCCAGAGTGAGGCAGCGGTGTGGACAATGGTGAATTGGGGGCGGCCACTACATGGAATTCTGTTTCCTGCAGTAATTCAGTGACTCAGCCTCTCCTGTCTGCGTCTCCAGGACAGGGCTCCCAGCATCCTGCTAACTCAGCCAACAGCTGAGCGATGCGCCCGTCTCAATCTGCACGGTCACACATGGGGCTGGTTTTATATTTAGGCAAAGTCAGTAGACCACTTTTTTCTTCTTCTAGCAAGTTATTCTTACCGCTCTCTTGCCATGAAATCTGGAAAAGCTTTATTAAAATGTCTATAATATCCTTGAGGAAAGGCCATACATTCATGCAATTGTGCTGATTCACTAGTTTATCAGATTAGCTATCTTACCTTAGGGGCCCTGAGTGAAAAGAAGAAAGAAAGAATGTATTCCCATGAATGGAAGGCAAAGATAGGTAGAAATAGTTAGATAATGGGGTGTGTTTGCCCGGCAGTATAGACAATGTAGTTAGCAGCCCTGGGGGTTATGAGAAACCAGGGTGATCTATGAACAGCCCTAATAACTAGAAGTGGCAGAGCCTTTCCATTGCTCTTTGACTTTGGTTTAGAATAGACTTGTCTAAGAACAGAAAGATGAAATTTAATACTATCAATAGTTACAATAAAGCGTCTGCCTGTAATGTGGGAGACCCGGGTTCAATCCCTGGGTCGGGAAGATCCCCTGGAGAAGGCAATGGCACCCCACTCCAGTACTCTTGTCTGGAAAACCCCATGGACGGAGGAGCCTGGTAGGCTGCAGTCCATGGTGTTGCAAAGAGTCGGATATGACTGAGCGACTTCACTTTCTACTTTCTCATGATAATAACATTTAAAATGTTTTTGCAGCATTTTCATGTTTTAAAGCTTTTTTCCATCTAGTGATGTCACCAGATAGGCAGAGGAGACCACATGGAAACACAATCAGTTTGTCATTTATTCTGCAAACTGAGTCATCAGATAATAAAATACATCTGCCACGCCTTGAGCACATAGGTCTATTTTTAGTCTCTTATGCCTAACACTTATTATAATATATAACACAAATTCCTCTCTTCATGTTCTTATCCCTTATTGCATAAAGCTGTCCCAGTTTCCTTTGCCCAAGGTGAAGCTACAAATGCATCTGTGGATCACTTATTGCTTCATTCCTAATGCACTGATTCCCCCCCCCCCCAATAAAATATTTCTATAGAAGGGAAGTTACATGCCATGGTGAAGTTCACGTGTCATTAGAGCCATCTACTTTGCCAAACTCTGTGCATCTCACTCTTAAGGTGACAAAAAGCTATCATTTGAGGTTTCTTCCTTCATATTTAGTTTTTCCACCTAGTCCCAATGCCCAATATCCATCCCTATGACTATTTAACTCTACTAACTGAATGTGATACACATGTAGTGGGCTCCTTGTATGAGATACACTATCAAATAAGCACTTAAAATATCTTTGATTTAATCCTCTTAATAAGCCTTTGAAGTAGTTTCTATTATCCTGATTTTGAGACAAGGAAACTAATAGCTAAAGAAAGCAAGTAATGCATCCAAAGCCACAGAGCTGTAAACAGTTGAAAAGATTTTAATATGTCCATGTTCTGGTTACAAATCCAGTGTTTTTAAAATATGTAATACTGTCTCTAACCAGTTCTATCTTGTCCAGGATAAATATTAAATCTTGGCTCAACAATTTTGAATTTCCTATTATAATCCCAATTTTAAGATAAAAATGGAAATTTTCCAATATGTCTTATTATGCAATTTTAAGATGAGAAGTTAAGGCTAAGCACAAAGTAACATTTAATTTTAAAATATTAACATTAATCATTCCTTATATAAATCAGGACCACATGAAACATAAATCTATGTTCATTTCATATTGCAGTTCCATGTTAGTTTCATCTTCCTGGCAGACATTTAGTGAATTATTCTAATATAGTCAGTTCAACATAATTCAGGCAATGCTGTTTGGCCTAAAGTAGAGTGGCTTTTGTCAGTGAATATGTACTTTATTTTCTTTGTGCTAATGGAATAAATACTAATTACAGAAAATTTGGAGTGTGGAGAATAAATTGATTTCTATATTTTGTTACAGAAGCTCCTGATTCTGTTGCTGTTCTCAGTAATATGTATTAGGCACTCAAGAAGACTCTTCTTTAATAGTGACATTCATTGGATGTAAGACAGTGACCACCCTTTATCATAGTGAACATGTCTCATATGAACACTATATAAAACCATTTTTATTTGACCTAGTAAACTTATTCCTCTAGAGAAAATAAGTTGGAATGATTATTGTATTTGTAATAATTAAGTGAAAATTGACTTCCATGACTAGCAAGGAGAGAAAAAATTTATGTTCCAGTCATCTGTGACCATTAAGTGAAAGCACACTGTCCTTCTCTCTTTCCCTCTCCTTAATTAGGTGGGGAGCAATTGATCATTCATTCAAAAAGTAGTTATCAAGTGAGTACTAACTGGTAGGCATTATGATAGGCACAGCTTTTAGACTTCGTTTCCTTGGTTAGAGACTGAAAGTTGAGGAGTGGACCTGATGCTGTATCTGAAGTAGAACTTGGGATATTCTAGTAGAAAGAAGTCTGTATGCACTATCCATATTCATTTATTCCTTCTCTGAGAAAGCCCCCCCCTTTTTTATGATGGAGCAGTATCTTCTACACAAGTTCTTTGTAGTTACGTTGATGGCCATTACTGATCTGGGTAGCCATACTGACCCTCTTTGACTTGTCCTGTGAGAATAATTTAGTTCTGAAAAGCACATTACACAGAAAATTTTCAAAAGAAACCTTTTATTTCAGTAGGAAAGTTTCATGCATTCCTGACTCCAAGGTGGTACTAACTTATGCTATGGTAACACTATATTCCAATGAGATGGACAAAATTATTTTAACAGGCAACATTAGCTATCATAAGACAACTTTTAAATCATATTACCTTCAATTATAGCTTTATAATGTAATTGCTTTTATGCTATCATTAAATTCTTTTATAGCTGTTACCACCATACGTTTAAGATGACACTGGCAAATATAATACACATATGATAATATTTATGTATTTTTCAACCTTTAACTCATAAACAACAGCAAAAACACCAAAACAAGAAGAGTGAAAACTAAAAATAAATTGAAAACAATGACAAGGTCATCGCTGAGCCTTCTACCTTTGAAGACTAACGGATTCAACAAGGGAATTAGATTGTTCTCCATAGTTTTGGTATTTTTTTTTAATTTTACATTTTTAGAACATTTTATTTTGTATTGCTGGTCTTAAAAATACTATCATGAATGCCTTGTAATTTAATCAAATTTTGTAGATTCCAAATCTGTCCATAAGACAGATTTCTAGATGTTTCTCTCATAGAACATTTGAACATTTTAAAGTTTTTAGATACATATTCCAATTTGCCTCACAGAAACATCTTCTTAGATCATACTCTGTGGCAGAACATGACCCCGTCCATCATACCAAGTCTTCAACACAACTGAACATTATTTTTAAAAATATTTACCAATTTGTCAAATAAGAGTGCATAGAACTTTTATGTCTTATTTAACACAAGGTTAAACATTTTCTCACATGCACAGTAGTTGTGTGCACGTGTATATGTATGTGTGGGCATGCATGTGTGTGTATTAAGGAGGCAGAGTGCTTGTGTTGTTTGCCTATTTTGTAGACTTTACCTTATTTTCATTGTTTGCTTTGGTTGTTTGCTTTTTGTGTTTCCCTATTTTTTGTCTATGTTTTCAGATCTCAAAAGTCTTTTGCTGAGAAGAAGTCAAATATTTTTCATAACATGATTTTCAGAAGGGTTTCTCTGTGATACAAGAAAATTCTAGCTGAGTCACTCTAGAGCAATAGATATGATCTGAAAGGATGTCCGAGGCTCTTTTCTTGAGATCCCAGTTGCATGTATTATGAGCATGCCTTGCGGGGTATCCAAGAACCAGGGGAACTTGAGCAGCAAACTGATGTCGGTCTTGGCAGAGTCAGTGCAGAGTGAGTCTCGAAAAGCAGCACTGTGTCAGCAAGCACAGTGGAAGTGGTGAACTGATGTATGCATGGTTTCCTCTATTTGGAATATTCAGGATTGCATTGTATTCCAAAGGATGCATTGAAATGTATAGTAGTCCTAAATAGGAGGGTATTAGGTTTGCTTCTAATAGTGTATTTGAGTACTTATGTGTTGAAGTAAAAAGGAAATGAAATAAAAATGATAATCAGTACGATGAATTTTCTGGGGCAGGTTATATCTTTTTAAAATATGTAATAAGTTATGGACTTCAGTCATTTAAAACTATTTTATGCACTCCAATTAACATCATTTTTATTCCACTTTATGCTCTGTGATTGAATTTCAAACTTGCCTTAGATAAAGTCATTCTGCTCTATCCTACACTATTGTACACGTGTTTTATGTTAATACTTATTCTTTTTCCTTTAATATATTTTTTCCATTTTTTATCTTCTTTATTTCTCCAGAAAGTAAAATTCTAACCCAAATTTTAATAAGTTCAAAACTTTAATGTTGATCTTCATGGTTGCCCAGATGATCTTATAGCTGACTTTTCTTTTTTGCTTTCTGTTTTTAATATGTGCCTGCTATTTACTTTTCTGTTAAATAGTACTCTTCTTTTTTACACTTTGTAGTGATTTGGGGTAAAAAGGCATAATTTGATCTGTATTTTAAAAATTCTCACATTCAAGGAATAACTGAGTCTTCGGAAAATTTTCTCTTCAAAAGTAAGATTTTCCTTCTCCCAGTTTTCCATTCCCCATTCTAGACTTTCCTCTCATACTTTGTTGATATTTACTTGGATATTCAACCTGCAGTTTTGTTCTTTAATTGTTAAATTGTTTACTTTCTCATACCACATTTTTTAAAAAGTTTTTTTATATTGACATTTTTACTTTTACAAAATTTCTTCTATAGGAAATCTACATTTTTACTGTTAAGATTCTCAACTGATTGAATGAGGCCTATACACATTATTAAGGGTAATTTCCTTACTTGAAGTCAATAGATTACAGATTTTAACTGCATCTACGAAATACCTTCACAGCAATGTCAAGATTAGTATTTGATTAAATTACTGGGTACTACAGCCTAACCACAGTAACTCATAGAACTAACCATCACATGTATATACTATCAATATGATTTTTCACTATTCATGTTGACCTTGAAATGAGGTAATATTTGTCAGATTTATAAAATGTTTGTAACTGCTTATGTTTTTTCATTATGTATAGCCTGTACTTAAGCATGTTTTCTTTCTCCTTATGGGCAGAATATCTGCATAATTTATTTAGAATTTTGCAAGGTTGGTGTATCTAATCCCTTCCCCATTTGTTATTCAGTTATTTATTTATATCAGTATAAATTTATGGGTATTTACTTCTTACTTTAGGTTATAATCCATTGCTTCTTTACTTTGTCACTCAAAATGTTCATCTTAGGCCACTGGGAGCTCTTTCAATTGGCTCTGTCCCTTTCACACACTTCAAAAATGTAATAATGATTTTGTTTTCTTTTTCCAAAGTGCCTCCCTTAAAGGAACCACAATGTGTTTCAAATTCATCTGAAATATTTCCAAGTTGTCCTTTAATCAGCCATTTCTCTAAGGAACACTGGTTGCTTTTATTCAAGAATGTTATTAAGAAGCAAGATCCAGGTCTTCTAGGCCATTTCAACTAACCGAGTAGGGAGACATATGTGCATGTACAAACCTGTGTTCAGTTCCGCTCAGTTGCTCAGTTGTGTCAAACTCTTTGTGACCCCATGTACTGCGGTATACCAGCTTCCCCATCCATCACTATCTCTCAGAGTTTGCTCAAACTCTTGTCCCATTGAGTCGGTGATGCCATCAAACCATCCCATTCTCTGTCGTCCCCTTTTCCTCCTTCATTCAATCTTTCCCAGCATCAGGGTCTTTTCCAGTGAGTTAGTTCTTCACATCAGGTGGCCAAAGTATTGGAGCCTCAGCTTTAGCATCAGTCTTCCCAATGAATATTCAGGACTGATTTCCTTTAGGATTGACTGGTTTGATTTCCTTGCAGTCCAAGAGATTCCCAAGAGTCTTCTCCAACACCACAGTTCAAAAGCATCAATTCTTTGGCACTCAGCTTTCTTTATAGTCCAACTCTCACATCCATACATGATTACTGGAAAATCCATACCTATGACTATGCAAACCTAGGATGGAATATATACGTAACCACATTATCTTTTATTGTCAATATTATAGATTGCACTCATTTTCAAAATAATTTAGGTTAGGATTTTTTATGCCCATCCTTTTTAGTTAGTTAGTTAGTTCAGTCTCTCAATGCACATCAGGCCTCCCTGTCCATCACCAGCTCCTGGAGTTTACCCAAACTCATGTCCATCGAGTCAATGATGCCATTCAGTCATCTCATCCTCCGTTGTCCCCTTCTCCTCCTGCCCACAATCCCTGCCATCATCAGGGTCTTTTCCAATGAGTCAACTCTTCGTATCAGGTGGCCAGAGTACTGGAGTTTCGGCTTCAGCATCAGTCCTTCCAATGAACACCCAAGACTCATCTCCTTTAGAATGGACTGGTTGGATCACCTTATAGTCCAAGGGACTCTCAAGAGTACTCTCCAACACTGCAGTTCAAAACCATCAATTCTTCGGCGCTCAGCTTTCTTCACAGTCCAACTCTCACATCCATACATGACCACTGGAAAAACCATAGCCTTGACTAGATGGACCTTTGTTGACAAAGTAATGTCTGCTTTTTAATATGCTGTCTAGGTTGATCATAAATTTCCTTCCAAAGAGTAAGCGTCTTTTAATTTTATGGCTCCAGTCACCATCTGCACTGATTTTTGAGCCCCCTCCAAAAAGAGTCTGACACTATATCCACTGTTTCCCCATCTATTTCCCATGAAGTGATGGGACCGGATGCCATGATCTTCGTTTTCTGAATGTTGAGCTTTAAGCCAGCTTTTTCACTCTCTTCTTTCACTTTCATCAAGGGCTTTTTAGTTCCTCTTCACTTTCTGCCATAAGGGTGGTGTCATCTACATATCTGAGGTTATTGATATTTCTCCTGACAATCTTGATTCCACTTTGTGCTTCTTCCAGCCCAGCATTTCTCATGATGTACTCTGCATAGAAGTTAAATAAGCAGAGTGACAATATACAGTCTTGATGTACTCCTTTTCCTATTTGGAACCAGTCTGTTGTTCCATGTCCAGTTCTAACTGTTGCTTCCTGACCTGCATTTAGGTTTCTCAAGAGGCAGGTCAGGTGGTCTGGTATTCCCATCTCGTTCAGAATTTTAGTGTGATAATTTCGTACCTTTGTAGTAACAGTCTGTTTTCTTATCAGTCTACATTTCTTTCTGGGATACTTCAGTCTCCAAAATAATTTTATTTTCATCATTTGTTCTTTAACCTTGTGTTGGTTTTAACAAATGCATAATGTCATATATCCATAACTAAAGCCTCATACCTGTAGAGGGAAATGGCAACTCTCTTCAGTATTCTTGCTTGAAGAACCCCAGGGACAGAGGAGCCTGGTGGGCTATAGTCCACGGGATCACAAAAGTCGCACACAACTAAGCGACTGAGCACATAGCATTATACAGAATATTTTAATTGACCTAAAATATACCCTATACTTTACCTACTCAATCGTGTCTGCTTACTCCCCTAGGAACCACTGATCTTTTTACTTTCACTATTCTTTTGTCTTTTCCAGCTGCTCATGTAATTGGAATCAGGCAGTAAGCAGCTGTATCAGACTGACGTCTTTTATTTAGCAATGTATATTTCAGGTTTGCCATGTATTTTCATGTGAATTCATGTGAAGTCTTCTTTTAATTCTAGTAATATTCTATCATATGGCTGTATCACAGTTTATCATATAATTTGCAAGTAACCTATTTCATAAAAAAACAGTATGTAGTAGGTACATGTTTGAGTGTTTGTTATTCTGAATATATTTTTCTGATTTTTTTAAAATGCAAAATATCATTGGCTATAAGATTTAATGAACCTAAACTTTTACTCCCCCATGATCTATAATAATAGAAATTATTAATATTTACTAAGGGTATTTTATCAATTCCTAAATAGACTTTTCATATTTTAATATTTCTGAAATTATGATGATACTTATATCATCATAATTAATAATCTCATAAAATCACTTTGAAGTGGTACTTGGGAATGCAATGACAGTTTGGTGACACGTGCACAAATCTGGTCACAATTCTTTGTTTTTCATCATTTCAATAAAGTGCTTTCACTGATGTTTCTGCACATATTAAATGTAAATGCCATGTCAAATGTCTTCAAAAGAATTACACACAAATTCACAGTTAACAGTTATTGAATATAAGGGAAGTCATAGATCAGAGAAGAAAGGCATCAATTTGATGTTAATGTAGAAATATTAATTGTTGAAGGAATGATTATGATTCTATTTTTTTTCAAAGGCTAAACAAAATGTTTTAAGTGATCAAAGAAAGGACTAAACTCTAAAGTAGAGGACTGAACACCATTAATTATTTATTTTAGATTTTTGAGCACAAATATTGTCTATCATACTCAAAGGAATGCAAATGAAAGCATGAGAAACTGCCAAAAACCTTGGTGCAGGTGAAATTAATTTCAAAGCAAACGAGAAGCTGGTGTGATGGATTGTCACTTAGGATTATCATTAAGGCATTATGTCACAGTTTAATTGACAGTCTTTTACTCCTTTACCTAATAGTAGATAAAATAATGGTGTATTTTACAATCCTTGAAATCTTATATTTAATAACATATAGTATTTATGATGTACTGTGCTGTGTTGTTTATGTACTCAGTACTGTTTGAGCTCTGCTGTCTCTGTGAGGCTGGTATTACTGTCCTAATTTATGGATGATGCTACTTAGAATATGTGCCTCTTCTAGAGGCACATATCCTCCACTGCTGTGCTTTAGCCCTTTCTCACAATCAGTGTTACTGAGAAGTCTGAAGTCAGCTGATACCTATTTGCCTTTTTAAATTCAGATATATTAACCAACTTTAATTAGTACTTAATCCTGCCTGCATCCTGTTCCACTCCTTTTTCCATATAGATTCAGTTCAGTTCAGTCACTCAGTCGTGTCTGACTCTTCGCGACCCCATGAACCGTAGCACACCAGGCCTCCCTGTCCATCACCAACTTCGGAAGTTCACTCAGACTTGCTTCCATTGAGTCGGTGATGCCATCCAGCCATCTCATCCTCTGTCGTCCCCTTCTCCTCCTGCCCCCAATACCTCCCAGTATCAAAGTCTTTTCCAATGAGTCTATTCTTCACATGAAGTGGCCAAAGTAGATTAGATATCCATTAAAAATATTTGTGAAGTTAATGTTATCATGTACAGAATCTCCACACAATAATGTGTAATGAGGTTGGTATATGGATAAAATGCATTGCACGATTGACATAATTTTTGGCACAAAAGAATGGCAACACTATTACATCAGTATACTGTGACAAAGTGAAATATTTTATGTAATAGATAAGAATTTGATTAAATAAGCTTGAAAAATAGGTAGTCATTAAATAGTGTTTACCAATATAATTACTAAACAAAGTGGGGTCAGAAGGAGGCTACAGATAACAAAGATAAACAGAATGATCTCAATTTTCTCAGAAACAGAGTTCACCCACAAATATGTTTCTAGTAAATGAGCCAAAAAATCAACACTATTAACAAACCATGGTGGTACTGTGATTATAAGTGATTACCCTACACCTCAGATATGCAGATGACACCACCCTGAGGCAGAATGCAAAGAACTAAAGGGCCTCTTGATGAAAGAGAAAGAGGAGAGTGGAAAAGTTGGCTTAAAACTTAACATTCAGAAAAGTAAGATCATGGCATCCAGTCCTATCACTTCATGGCAAATAGATAGGGAAACAATGGAAACAGTGAGAGACTTTATTTTGGGGGGCTCCGAAATCACTGCAGATGGTGACTGCAGCCATGAAATTAGAAGATGCTTGCTCCTTGGAAGAAAAGTTATGACCAATCTAAACAGCATATTAAAAAACAGAGACATTGCTTTGCTGGCAAAGGTCCATTTACTCAAAGCTATGGTTTTTCCAGTGGTCATGTATGGATGTGAGAGTTGGACTAGAAAGAAAGCTGAGTGCTAAAGAATTGATTCTTTTGAACTGTGGTGTTGGAGAAGACTTTTGAAAGTCCCTGGGACTGCAGGGAGATCCAACCAATCCATCCTAAAGGAAGTCAATCCTGAATAATCATTGGAAAGACTGATGCTGAAGCTGAAACTCCAATATTTGGCCACCTGATGAGAACTGACTCATTTGAAAAGACCTTGATGCTGGGAAAGATTGAAGATGGGAGGAGAAGGGGATGACAGAGAATGAAATGGTTGGATGGCATCACCGACTCAATGGACATGAGTCTGGGTAAACTCCGGGGTTGGTGATGGACAGTCTGGCATGCTGCAGTCCATGGGGCCGCAAAGAGTTGGATACGACTTAGCAACTGTACTGAACTGAACTGACTCTTTATAACTCCATGGACTCTAGCCCACCAGGCTCCTCTGTCCATGGGATTCTCCAGGCAAGAATACTGAAGTGGGTTGCCATGCCCTCTTCCAGGGCGTCTTCCCACCACAGGGATGGAACTCATGTCTCTTACATCTCCGGCATTGGCAGGCAGGTCCTTTACCACTAGCACCATCTGAGAAGTCCATTTATCTATTTGAGTTTAAAAAGATCTTTTCAGATCTCATATCTGTGAATAAATTTCATTGTCCTAAACTTTACATGCCATCTACTTGGGGACTGACTCCATGCCCTCTTCAGTTCTGCAGTTATAGGGGAGCTGGGCAGGTATAGACAGGGGCTAGCGAGCGCTTTTCTGGTGTGGATCTATAGGACTGAATAGAGAATCTTCCCCTTCATTGCTTGGCTCTTGCACATTCTTAATCAACTCAGTATAAGATAGATTAAAATTTCTACAAAAATTTCTCTTAGGGCTTTCAATAAGTTCATAACTCTCAGGTGCCAAACTCTCTTTTCATTGTTCATCTTCTTTATGCCCAGTTATATTATTGGAGTCTAACCACCAAATCGAAGTGTATGAAGATACTTGGAGAGTATATACCTTAACTATCTCAGGAGAAACATCTTTTTTATTGAAGTATAGTTGATGTACAATATCATATATAACTTGTACAGCATAATGACTCACACATTTTTAAAGAATATACTCCATTTTTAGTTATTATAAAATATTAGCTGTATTCCCTATATCATACAAAATATCCTTGAAGCTTATTTTGTATATCAGTTTGTATCTCTTAATCTCCTACTCCTCCATTGCCCTTCTGATAACTTCTTGTTTGTTCTCTGTATCTGTGAATCTGCTTCTCCCCACTGATAACTTCTAATTTGTTCTCTATACCTTTGAATCTGCTCTATTTATATTATATTCACTAGTTTGTTATATTCTGGGGGGATTATACATATAAGGGATATCAGATAGTACATGCATTTCTCTGTCTGACTTATTTAACTTCACATAATAATCCTCCAAGTCAATCCATGCTGTTGCAAATGGAATTGTTTTCTTTTTTCATGGTTGTGCAGTATTCCACTGTGTGTGTGTATAGTATGTGTATGTATGAGTGTGTGTGTGTGTGCATATATATATATGTGTGTGTGTGAGTGTGTGTGTTTCCATATACCTCTACAAAAGAGTGGAATGCAGACAACATTTCATGAAAATTAGATTTCATAGGTGTGTTGGGTATAACTATTGAATGTAATACCTGCAAAGTATTAGTGAAAGAACATAATTAATTTTCATGTGGCTAAAATAAAAACTGCTGGGCACAGGTATTAGTTTCTGTGAAAATCCCTTGGTCAATAATGAGTCAATAGTTGTCATATATTTAGGTGCTGTTATGTTGGATGCAGAAGTATTTACAATTGTTACATCTTGTTGGATTGATACCTTGATCATTATATAGTGTCCTTCTTTGCCTCTTTTAGCAGTCTTTATTTTAAAGTTACTTT
>SJYC01095445.1:0-11055 GCA_006408675.1 Madoqua kirkii
TCTAGCCCACCAGGCTCCTCTGTCCATGGGATTCTCCAGGCAAGAATACTGAAGTGGGTTGCCATGCCCTCTTCCAGGGCGTCTTCCCACCACAGGGATGGAACTCATGTCTCTTACATCTCCGGCATTGGCAGGCAGGTCCTTTACCACTAGCACCATCTGAGAAGTCCATTTATCTATTTGAGTTTAAAAAGATCTTTTCAGATCTCATATCTGTGAATAAATTTCATTGTCCTAAACTTTACATGCCATCTACTTGGGGACTGACTCCATGCCCTCTTCAGTTCTGCAGTTATAGGGGAGCTGGGCAGGTATAGACAGGGGCTAGCGAGCGCTTTTCTGATGTGGATCTATAGGACTGAATAGAGAATCTTCCCCTTCATTGCTTGGCTCTTGCACATTCTTAATCAACTCAGTATAAGATAGATTAAAATTTCTACAAAAATTTCTCTTAGGGCTTTCAATAAGTTCATAACTCTCAGGTGCCAAACTCTCTTTTCATTGTTCATCTTCTTTATGCCCAGTTATATTATTGGAGTCTAACCACCAAATCGAAGTGTATGAAGATACTTGGAGAGTATATACCTTAACTATCTCAGGAGAAACATCTTTTTTATTGAAGTATAGTTGATGTACAATATCATATATAACTTGTACAGCATAATGACTCACACATTTTTAAAGAATATACTCCATTTTTAGTTATTATAAAATATTAGCTGTATTCCCTATATCATACAAAATATCCTTGAAGCTTATTTTGTATATCAGTTTGTATCTCTTAATCTCCTACTCCTCCATTGCCCTTCTGATAACTTCTTGTTTGTTCTCTGTATCTGTGAATCTGCTTCTCCCCACTGATAACTTCTAATTTGTTCTCTATACCTTTGAATCTGCTCTATTTATATTATATTCACTAGTTTGTTATATTCTGGGGGGATTATACATATAAGGGATATCAGATAGTACATGCATTTCTCTGTCTGACTTATTTAACTTCACATAATAATCCTCCAAGTCAATCCATGCTGTTGCAAATGGAATTGTTTTCTTTTTTCATGGTTGTGCAGTATTCCACTGTGTGTGTGTATAGTATGTGTATGTATGAGTGTGTGTGTGTGTGCATATATATATATATGTGTGTGTGAGTGTGTGTGTTTCCATATACCTCTACAAAAGAGTGGAATGCAGACAACATTTCATGAAAATTAGATTTCATAGGTGTGTTGGGTATAACTATTGAATGTAATACCTGCAAAGTATTAGTGAAAGAACATAATTAATTTTCATGTGGCTAAAATAAAAACTGCTGGGCACAGGTATTAGTTTCTGTGAAAATCCCTTGGTCAATAATGAGTCAATAGTTGTCATATATTTAGGTGCTGTTATGTTGGATGCAGAAGTATTTACAATTGTTACATCTTGTTGGATTGATACCTTGATCATTATATAGTGTCCTTCTTTGCCTCTTTTAGCAGTCTTTATTTTAAAGTTACTTTGTCTGATATAAGTATTGAGACTCTGGCTTTTTAAATTTTTCATTTGCATGAAATACCTTTTTGTATCCCCTCAATTTCAGGATAAGCATATTTATTAGATAAACTGATGCCTATTTCTTAGACCATAATTATCTTGAACTTCAGAGTTAAGTAGCATCTGTGGAGTGATGGAGAGAAAGGTTTTCTTACCTTATTTCATTTGGGCAGTTTTCCCTTTCTTTTCAGCAGCTAAACATACACAGGTCATTGTGCTTGTTTATAAACATTCTCCATCCATCCAATTTTGAAATCCCTTCAAAAACTGCTACGGGATTGACCACAGAGCTTCATATTGTGATTGATTTTATATGTGTGTATGTGTGTGTGTGTGTGTGTGTGTGTGTATCAAGGTTTGAAATCCATCTTATAGGTATTTTTAATGCCTTTGAGAATTTGGAGAAGCTGCATCATGAGTATCAAACCCTTTTAAACAGAAATTCTAAGGTCATAAATTTAAATGATGATGTTTTCCTTTGTAAAACGTTGCCAAAATGAGGAAACTTGAGGGAGAACTTTGGAACTAGTGAATTTGTCATATTTCCTTCCTTTTTGCCAAATATGACATGACTTTCAAGTTAAGATTATATCCCTTTTCCTTGAATTTTTGGAATTTGATATTTCTGTATTCATAAAATGGTACGTCCCCTCCCGTTTTAACTCATCTGATGGGCCTTCCAGAATTTCCAGTGAGACCTTTCTTGCTACTTTTTAACATAAATACTGGTAATACTCAGTGAGCTCAGTAACAGTATCATGTACCTCAACGACTGTAGGTCATAGTTCAGCTTGTTTCTCCTCACTTGGCCTCACCTTCCGTCTCATTCCTTTCCCCTGTTGTCTTCCCTCATCACCCTCTTCCTGTCTGTGTATTGGCCTCTTGGGTTATCCTTGTGTTTCCAAATATCCCATTTCAGAATCAAAGAGTATCTTTCTATTTCTGTTTAAATAGACCTTTGTTAGCCATAGCATCCTTAGTTTGAAAAGTGCTAGACATTTTTCAGTTGTAAGTTGGCTCAAAAATAAGTGAAATTAAAGCATTTCAAATATCCAGTAACCCCTTGTTCCCTTCACATACATACACGAAAGCATTCTATTTGCAATGAGTTGAGAGAAAAGAGGCTTGGAATGTTGGAATGAGTGCTGGCTCGGCCAATTCTCTATAGGGCTAAACTTAAACTTTAGTTGTAGAAGAAAATTCACTCAAAGAAGTATGTCAGCATTATTGTGCTGCCTATGTTCCACAATCATTCTGCCTATTTTCTGCTCTCATATCCTCCTGGCCCTAATTGTCTTAAGGAATTCTGTCAGTTACCACTTGCCCAGCTGACAGTGTATACGAGAGGACCATGTGACACGTTCAATGATCCTGTGGGAGGTGGAATAAGTGCAAGTATGAGAGGTCATGTTCATAACAGCCTAGCAATTTCTTATTGTTCTTAAGTCAATAGGCAAGTGGATCAATGAAGCATGATCAACATTTGCTTCTCTTAATATCTATCCTGTCATCCTTAGTAACCTGGGGAAAGAGTTAATCTATACAAGCATCAATACAGAATTTACTTACTAGATGACCATAAATCTTAGAAAATGTCAAAAATATGAAGCTCCTTGAGAATTACAGCTTTTCACATTAAGGCTATCTCCATTTTTAACAACTCAGCAGACAATGTAGTAGAAGAGAAAGATAATGTAGCAAAAGATGATAATGTATTTAATTCTTAAGATTTATTTTAAATTCCGAAAAGAACTTCAACTTTAAGTTTAGCCCTGTAGAGAATTGACTTAATACCTATTAAATATCTGTGGATATCTTACCAGTCCAGGGAAAGTGTACCACATTCCTCCAGGTGTATTTTTGGATCACCAAGATATTTTAACTTATACTGTTCGAATTATAAGATTCTTAGATCCATTAAGAATAGCAAAGGTAGGAAAATAATTATTAAGTAGATTTAAATAATGCTGATACACTTCTTTGACTACATTTTCTTCTGAATTTCCACAAATAAATGTGTTGATAATGAGAGAGCCAATTCCTAGGCAGGTTGAAGTCTGGGGATCCCCAAGGAGAGAGGTCTGGGGCTCTTGAGAAGAAGAGAGGGGCCTGGAATTCTCAAGGAGGAGGAAGGGACAAATTTTGTTTTCCTATTTTCTTCTGAATTTCCACAAATAAATGTGTTGATAATGAGAGAGCCAATTCCTAGGCAGGTTGAAGTCTGGGGATCCCCAAGGAGAGAGGTCTGGGGCTCTTGAGAAGAAGAGAGGGGCCTGGAATTCTCAAGGAGGAGGAAAGGACAAATTTTGTTTTCCCTCTACATTCCTTAGGATTGTATAGCAATAATGTATTCTGCTTGAGGACAGTCTCTGGAAAAACCTTCTGGCTAATCCTGTTATCTTAAAATGTAAATTATGGGAGTGAGTCTAGTAAGGGCTTTACAACCTCCAGACAGTCTTGATTCACTGTAATAACTAATTAAAAGTATATAACTCCGTTGCTAACTCTAATGAGGAGGCACTTTTTCTGCCCCCTTCTGATGTCTATGTCAGAAGCCTTCTCTATATCTTTTATCCTTTAATAAAACTTTATTAAACAAAAGCTCTGAGCAATCAAGCCTCATCTCTGGCCCCAGATTGAATTCTTCTCCTCTGGAGGCCAATAATCCCGGCATCTTTCGTGGTTCCCCAACAACCTTTCAATATCAGTCAGCATTGATTCAATTCATATGTTGTTATATGAAACCACATAACAAAATGCCTTACACAATTGTATATTATATGCAGTTGTGGTCTAGAAATCATATTATATATCAAGGCAAGAATACTAGAATGAGTTGTCATTTCCTTCTCCAGGGATCTTCACAATGCAGGGATCAAACTAGGGTCTCCTGAATTGCAGGTTGATTCTTTACTATCTGAGCCACCAGGGAAGCCAATATATACACATAAACACTATAAAAGACTTAATCTTATTGAAATAATAATGATAGAAAAAATTAACTTTTAATAGGTACTAGTGATCATATTTAAGTAATGCTTCTTGTAGTTTACCTCAATCCTAGATATATTTCTTCTTGATTGATTTTTAAGGAGGAAATGAAAATGACTGGTCTCTTAGGTTGGTTTCTGTAGAAGCAGAGCCCAGGAAAAAGGCTTTAAGTTGTAACTGATTTTAGATGTGCCATGTGCCAAGCTTGAGGTGTGGGAGAGCACCTCTCTGGTGAGACGGCTTTCACATGATGAGGTTGTCGCTCCAGAGAAGAAGGAACAGTACTAGCAGCTGGGGGTAGGTATGTTGTTCAAATGAGAAGTAATGTCTGACACTTTGCGACCCCATGGACTGCAACACACCAGGCTTTGCTGTCCTTCGCTGTTTCCCGAAGTTTGCTCAAACTCATGTCCATTGAGTCAGTGATGCATTCCAACCATCTCATCCTTTGTTGCCCCCTTTTCCTCCTGCCCTCAATCTTTCCCATCATCAGGGTCTTTTCCAGTGAATTGACTCTTTATGTCAGATGGCCAAAGGACTGGAACTTCAGCTTCAGCATCAGTCCTTCCAATAAGTATTCAGGGTTGATTTCCTTTGGGATTAAGTGATTTGCTCTCCTTGCAGTCCAGTTCAGTTCAGTTCAGTCGCTCAGTCGTGTCCGACTCTTTGCGACCCCATGAATCACAGCACACCAGGCCTCCCTGTCCATCACCATTTCCCGGAGTTCACTCAGACTCATGTCATCTAGCCATCTCATCCTCTGTCATCCCCCTCTCCTCCTGCCCCCAATCCCTCCCAGCATCAGAGTCTTTTCCAATGAGTCAACTCTTTTCATGAGGTGGCCAAAGTACTGGA
The DNA here is from genome assembly GCA_006408675.1 of Madoqua kirkii. NCBI lineage: Eukaryota > Metazoa > Chordata > Mammalia > Artiodactyla > Bovidae > Madoqua > Madoqua kirkii. The sequence goes on from SJYC01095445.1 coordinate 5,380, forward strand.
GTTTTAGCCTTAGTATCATTCCTTCCAAAGAAATCCCAGGGCTGATCTCCTTCAGAATGGACTGGTTGGATCTCCTTGCAGTCCAAGGGACTCTCAGGAGTCTTCTCCAACACCACAGTTCAAAAGCATCAATTCTTTGGCGCTCAGCCTTCTTCACAGTCCAACTCTCACATCCATACATGACCACTGGAAAAACCATAGCCTTGACTAGGTGGACCTTTGTTGGCAAAGTAATGTCTCTGCTTTTGAATATACTATCTAGTTTGGTCATAACTTTTCTTCCAAGGAGTAAGCGTCTTCTAATTTCATGGCTGCAGTCACCATCTGCAGTGACTTTGGAGCCCAGAAAAATAAAGTCTGACACTGTTTCCACTGTTTTCCCATCTATTTCCCATGAAGTGATGGGACTGGATGCCATGATCTTCGTTTTCTGAATGTTGAGCTTTAGGCCAACTTTTTCACTCTCCTCTTTCACTTTCATCAAAAGGCTTTTTAGCTCCTCATTATTTTCTGCCATAAGGGTGGTGTCATTTGCATATCTGAGGTTATTGATGTTTCTCCCGACAATCTTGATTCCAGCTTGTGTTTCTTCCAGTCCAACGTTTCTCATGATGTACTCTGCATAGAAGTTAAATAAGCAGGGTGACAATATACAGCCTTGACACATTGCTTTTCCTATTTGGAACCAGTCTGTTCCATGTCCAGTTCTAACTGTTGCTTCCTGACTTGTATACAGATTTCTCAAAGGCAGGTTAGGTTGTCTGGTATTCCCATCTCTTTCAGAATTTTCCACAGTTTATAATTGCAGTCCAAGGGACTCTCAAGAGTCTTCTCTAGCACCACAGTTTGAAAGCATCAATTCTTCAGTGCTCAGCATTCTTTATGGTCCAACTCTCACATCCATACATGACTACTGGGAAAACCATAGCTTTAACTATATGGACCTTTGTTCACAAAACTATGTATTTGGTTTTTAATATGCTGTCTAGGTTGGTCATAGCTTTTCTTCCAAGGATCTTCTAATTTCATGACTGCAGTCACCATCTAAATGATTTTGGAGCCCAAAAAGGAAACTCTGCCACTCTTTTCATTTTTCCCCATCTATTTGCAATGAAGTGATGGGGCCAGATGCCATGACCATTTTCTGAATGTTGAGTTTTAAGCCAACTCTTTCATTCTCCTCTTTCAGCCTCATCAAGAGGCTCTTTAGATCCTCTTCACTTTATGCAATTAGGGTGGTGTCATCCGCATAAATGAGGTTACTGATATTTCTCCTGGAAATCTTGACTCCAGCTTGAATTTTATCCAACCTGGCATTTTGCATGCTGTACTCTACATATTATTAATTAATAAGCAAAGTGGCAACATACAGCCTTGACATACTCCTTTCCCAATTTTGAATCAATCTGTTGTTCCATGTCTGGTTCTAACTGTTGCTTCTTGACCTGCATACAGGTTTCTCAGGAGGCAGTTAAGATGGTATGCTATTTCCATCTCTTGATGAATTTTCCAAACCCATTCTGATCTACATAGTCAAAGGCTTTAGCGTAGTCAACAAAGCAGATGTTTTTTGGGGAATTCCTTGCTTTTTCTAAGATCCAGCAGATGTTGGCAATTTGATCTCTGTTTCTTCTGCCTTATCTAACTCCAGCTTGTACTTACCACTGATTGAATCTTGGTAGAATACTAACATTGTCCACTAAAATTCTATACACTCTTCATTGAAGAAGTCAGGCACATTTTGTTATGAATAATACCTTCCTTTACTCAGTCACTCTTATTTTGCTTAATGTGCTAATTTTACTGTTATTTAATTATTCCTAAAGTTTCCTAAGCTTTGTTTTCACAGATGACTGGAGAGTAATTCTGGAATTAGTATATAGAGATGGCGACCAGGAAGTTCCAACTATTTCAGGAATGCTCTAGGCTTCCAGTGTTATTCTTCACTCTTTACTACAGTCTTTTATGGGTACCTCATAATCTGGCCATATAGTTATTATATGGCTAATATATGTTAACATTTACTATTATGTCACCTGAAATTCATTTGCTATCAGCTCACTTGGAATTCATTAAAAATTAACATTTTAGTGCAGGGTATTTATAAGTTTAAGATTGAATTAATTTGTTATTTTAGAAATTTTCAAAAGAACTTCCGATGAAAGGTCTTATACGTTTATGAACTCTTCTATGATTTACTTAAGTTGCTTTAATTTTGAATATTATAAAAACCCTTATGCTGTTATTTCAGTGAATTTTTAATGTGGGTTCATGCATTTTGAGTACTATAGTGGAATAAATCACTATTTCTTGGTATAACTCCTTTGTAAATTTTATGTTGTGATACAGCTTCATGAAGCTGTGTACCAATTCAATCATCATGGGTAGGATGCAATGAAAGTGAAAGTTAGTCAGTCGTGTCTGACTCTTTGAGACCCTATGAACTGTAACCCAGCAAGATCCTCTGTCTGTGGAATTCTCCAGGCAAGAATACTGGAGTGGGTTGCCATAGTATAAAAATTTATATAAAGCATATAACAAATATTTTGTGAACCATTTCAATACACAAACATATTTAAAACTCGAAACAACCCTGGTGGAGCATGCTTGCTTAGCATCCCCAGTTCACACAGAAGGAAACAGACAGAGTGATTAACTGACTTGCCAGAGGTTACATAGCAAGTAGAGCCACAGTTCAAACACAGTCTGACTTCAGAATTGAGTGCTTGACTACCTCTCTAATAGAAGTGTTCTCATTAGTAGTCCTTATCTTCCTTCCCAAATGGCAGTCTGCACACACATCAGAAGTAGCTAGTACTGATCTTGCACATGTGCATTGAAAATTGCCAGCAACAGTCATTCTAAACCAGGACCATTAGCCTTCAAACAGCTAGGATGCTATGACGCTGTCACATGGTTGCTCCTGTTCGCTCCCTTTTCCCTCCTTCCTCTGTCATTCCCTCTCCTCCCTTTCTCTTTCCTCCTCTTTTTCCTTACAGGTATAATACACTACTTAAAAAGAAAGTTTTCACTAGTTCAGGGGCTGAAAAAAGGCTTAAAATTCTGCAAATCAGAAAGTGAGGCAAAAAATGTGATAATATGCTTATGAAAAAGTATAGCTGCAACTATTTTATAATATCAACTTAACTATTACATACTTGAAGTATAAATACCATATATATGTGTATATATATATATACATATATATATATTTTTTCATTTCACTTTGCCTTCTAGAATCTGAGTGATGCTGAATGTTAATTGAGGAATTATAATGAAGTCCTTATTTTACTGATGGTCAGTTTGTTTTTAGATGTTGAGACCATTATAGATTCTAAAGTAGTACTCATAGTTGATATGTTGGGAAAAATATGCTAACATTACTTTATTGACTGAATTTTATTTTGAAATTTTTAGCAGTTCTCCTAGAATGAGGGGGAAAATAATGTGTCTGTAATTTTCAGCATCAAAAGTTGGTTGCAATTATTTCTCTACTTATATATTTTATTCTATTCTGAGGTTTTTGCTTTTTTTTTTATAAAGTGAAGGGATTTCTTTTTAGAAATTTAAAAACCTTTTGGTATTTAACTCTCTCTTTGGAAAGGGAAATTAGCAGCTGTAGAGTTTTATTCAGACTTGGTCTGATTGTATATCTAGAAATGAAGTCCTACCTTAACTGTTTAATTAAAGATTAGAAAAAAGTATTTAAGCAGGTGTTAATCAAGTCTTAAAAAACAAATATTGCATACCCCAGCCTTTCCAGGTGCAGTTCAAGATTTTTCCACCTACAAAATAAAGCAGAAACTAGTTAGGGAGATTAAATCTATTTTGAGGCCAGGAAGTTTATTTCTTAAAGTTGAAGAATCATATGATTATCACCTCACACATAGTACTGGTTCTTTTAAATAAATAATACATCTTAAAATTTTTTTATAATTGACATTGCATTATTTATAGTTGATATACATTAAATTACATATGTATCAAACATATAACATGATATTTTGCCATATATACACTTATTCATGAAATAATTACTGTAATCAAAATAATAAAGATATCATTTTTCATTGTAAGGTACATAAGCACAAAGAAAGTAATGAAACAAAATTATATAACTCTACATATATAGATAGATAGATGGATGGACAGATAAAATACCTTTGTGGCTCAGTGGTAAAGAATCTGCCTAGCAAATGCAGGAGATGTGGATTTGATCCCTGGGTTGGGAAGATCCTTTAGAGAAGGAAATGGCAGCCAACTCCAGTATTCTTGCCTGGGAGACCCCATGGACAGAGGAACCTGGCAGGCTACAGTCCACAGGGTCAGTAAAGCACTGGACACAGCTTACTGATGAAACAACATACATACACACACACATACATATATAAATATACACGCTGCTGCTGCTGCTAAGTCACTTCAGTCGTGTCCAACTCTGTGCAACCCCATAGACAGCAGCCCACCAGGCTCCCTTGTCCCTGGGATTCTCCAGGCAAGAACACTGGAGTGGGTTGCCATTTCCTTCTCCAATATATACACACACACATACATGTATACATATTATATGTATGTTCAGTTCAGTCGCTTAGTCGTGTCCGACTCTTTGCGACCCTATGAATCGCAGCACACCAGGCCTCCCTGCCCATCACCACCTCCTGGAGTTCACTCAGACTCACGTTCATCAAGTCCGTGTATGTCACTATATTCAATTTGTAAATCTAATGTTTTGTTTAGAATTGTTGTGTGAATGACCATAGTATTGGAGTTGGACTGTTGGATTTAGAAATAAGAAATTAAAAAATACAAGTTAATGACAAAATGTGGAAGGCTTACAGGCCCAAGGTTTTCAAGCACAAAGTCTGAGTAATAATTGGCTGACCCTAAGATGTACTGACCTAGGGATGATATCTATGATGTCAATAATTTAAATAAAAAATAATTTAAAACCTCCCAAAGAGTCCTCAGTGGCACCACATCATGTGAGAGAGGAACTCTATATAATTTCTCCAAGTAAGTTACTAAACAACAAAAACATGAACCAAACAATTCCCTGGAATGGGGATTGGAATCTCAGACTATGGATTGGCAGCTCCCATTTCACGCTTATTCCAAGTTAAATGCTCTTGAAGGGAGTGGCTGGTCAGTTATCTCAACCTGCGAAACTAATTTTTTCCCATCCTCCTTCCCTCTCTTCCTTCTTCTTCTCCTTCTTTTTATTGCTTCTTTACTTCCTTGTTTCACTTGTCATTCCTTTTTGATACCGTTTTTCTTTCTTTCTTTTTTTTGCTAAGTAGTAATATTCCTGTAAGTTACAGTGCGACTGGACAATATTTGTACATGTGTATGTAGTTGGAACACACATATCACATATATACATCTGGAAATCACACATATTTGATGTAAAAACCAGAACATTTACAGAATTACAAGTTAACTTTGCTTACCTCTACCTAGATGTTGAATATTGCTGTCATTTTCTTTATTTGAACGTTTCTGTTTTCCTAACATTTCTTAAATGTTTGAAAATTTCAAGTTTTCTGCATCAAATATGTAGTCATTCTTATAAACCTCTTGCTGCTGCTTCTGCTAAGCTGCTTCAGTCATGTTCGACTCTGTGTGGCCTTGTAGACGACAGCCCACCAGGCTCCCCCATCCGTGGGATTCTCCAGGCAA
>SJYC01095446.1:0-33255 GCA_006408675.1 Madoqua kirkii
CTTAATTTTCTCATCACACTCAAATAGAGATAGCCTGTTCTCAGTGTAATGAAAGGACCATCTCAGAGTAACATGAGGAATCTTTGTGCAATGGCAATGGGGGCTAAAATAATCTTCAAGGGAGTTAGTTATGTTTGTTCAGCAGCAAGACACTTTTAAATGGAAAGTGTTCTCTGGATGTTTGTACTGGACAGTGATGTTTTTACATTCCAGCCATCTCACTTAGTCTCATTGGACTGGATTCTCCCTTTTAAGTTAAGAGGTAGTTGGCAGAATGTCTCCCCTGGCATAGAAGAGAGAAGAAACTTTTTCTTTCTGTTTTCAGATTTTTCAAAGCTTTTGTATATATGCCAGGTTATGACAATAATAGCTAGAAACAACAAATTATTCTAGGCTTTGGTAGATAAGAGAAGCCCACTTTTGTTAAGAGATCCAGATCCTCCAGGCATTTATTGCCTTGATAATGCATGTTGTTGTTTCTCACCTTCTTACATTCTCTCCCTGGACAGAACTCCATGTTCTCAGAACATGGGCAACCTTTCCTTCTTTCTCTCAGTCTGTAGTGGCTATGACATTCTCCATGTGTGCCCTTTTGTTTTTTTCCAAAAAAAAGAGAAACACTTATTTCCTATTCTGGCTCATTTTACTTTTCCTTTCTAATTCCTAATTATCTACCTTTTTCCATTGTCATGCATGTCTCCAAGACTTAGGGTAAATAGAATCATCACTAATATTCCTTCCTTTGTGAGAATACATTCTGGCATTTAGAATATCTGTAAAGGGAGTTAAATCACTGACTTAAAATTCTGGCACTTTTGTTGCTGATAAAAATTTTGAAGATTCTTTTTAAAATTACCTTACCTTATTTTTCCCCTTGGGTTCTCACTCATTTTGAGCAGTTTCTCCTTTCAGGATATAGTCCTATTTTTATCAAGACTGTAGCTTATCCAATATTTGGATAGTTAAGTGGGAATGAGAAGAAGGCAACAAGTGCTGTGGAAATGAAGTGAAGCAGAGAGACTTCCCTTCTAAATTCTTTCAGAAAGCATGTACCTCTGATTCCGCAAAATAGACAGGATAGCAGTAAAAATACTTGTATTTAAAAAGTGATGATTTGACAATGAAAATGACAAATTTCAATTAAATATGGCTGCTTTCTGGGTGGGACCCATTCACCTTTAACAGCATGGAGTTGCAATTCACAATTGCGAGGGACTCAGGGGCATCCCATGTGTCTAATAGTGACCATTTATTAATCCAAATTGAAGTTTCAAAATCCTGCTAAAACTTAAAGAATAGATACAGTAAGTTGTTCTCAAGAGAAAAAACAGTTTCTTAAAACACCTTTTTACGAATGCATGCATGAATGCTAAGTTGCTTCAGACATGTCCAACTCTGTCTGTCCCCATACATTGTAGCCCACCAGGCCCCTCTCTCTATTAGATTCTCCAGGCAAGAATACTGGAGTGGGTTGCCATGCCCTCCTCCAGGGCATCTTTCCAACCCAGGGCTCAAACCCACATCTCTTAGGTTTCCTGCACTGGCACTCAGGTTCTTTACCACTAGCAGCACCTGGGAAGCCCTTTTCCTAATGGCATGTTAGTAAAAGATAGAAATGTTTAATCCAGTTAGTTTTCCATGTAATGGTATTATTCCAACAGAGCAAGTAGAGTAGTCAGGGTATGGAATAAAAGGCAAAAAGATAACACTGGTCTGGACTGGGCTGGATCTCTTCAACAAATTAAGGGTTGCAAGATGCAACTGAAAAAAATAACTAGCCTTCCTTGTCAGAACTTAAACTCCAGCATGAGCTGTAGTGGAGGTCCACAGGAAACCTTTTTTCAGGGGAAACAAACAATTATTCTGGACATGTGGCATGGCAAAGGAATTGGAATTTGGCAGGCTCAACTGCATTAATTTCTTCTGGGTGTAAAATATGTTAATTTGCCACTGTCTGGAAGAAACCATGATGAGTCATTCTCAGAAATACATAGAGTCTACTTCTAACATTCCAGTGTTTATTGCTTTGATTACTTTTTCTCTTTATAAGTCTACTTTTTAATAACTTGTAAAAGTAAGTATGAAAAATCCTTTTATTCCACATGAAACACATTTCTAACAGATAGTCTTGAGTAAACAGTTGATCATATTTAGTTCCCATTCTGAAATTGATTGTATTTTCTGTTGAATCATGAAATGTTTCATGAAGAGAGGCTGGAATATTTCTTCTGATAATAATTTTTCCCAATTTGTTATGAAATCAGGTCAATGTGTCCATAAAATGGCTCTCCCAATACCAAAAGATTTTACCTGCAGTTTCCAAGCATTCAGAATCATCTTGGGTGATCAGCTCTGTGTTGAAGTAGAAGAGGATTGTATGGAGAGCAAAACATATTAATTCAGTGGGTTAAAAAAAGAGTTTTGTTTTATGATCTCAAAATATCTATAATTTGAAACATAACACCCCTACTACACAAATAACCCAACTTCGGCAGATGTCTCAAACCTTGTAACAAGAAGTTCTTCTGCTCAGTCTTCAAAATTACAGCATCCAAACTCCTCTTTCCCCAACACTTCATATAATTAACACTAATCCTAAATTAAGTAATTTGAAGATAAAACATAAAAATCTACCTGGATTTATGATCAGTTATTAAATATTGACAGTAAGCCATTGAATAAGACAGTGCTTTTCACTCTTATGAAAGAGGTGAAAAAATAATAACAGAATAGAACCTGTATTTGAAAGAAATGTTTAGCTTTCTCTGTTTTGGAGAGAAAACACAGGTTCTTAAAGTGCTGCCACCTTCCTACCTGTTTTCAACTAGCAATGAACATGGAATTATAAAAATTTGCACACATACCGTTTCTCTTAAAATAGCACTAAATGTATGTGAAGTCTCCAAGTTAAAGCCCCCCCCCCTCCAATTACCTCCCTCTCAGCTACAGGACTTTGTAACCGTAAATGCCTTGAGATATTGGCTGAATCATCCCCATTCCAAAACTGTCCATCTGTCTTTGAGAGTAGTTGTGATCTGGAGGTTCAAGTTGACTTACTCACTGAGCTGCCTGCCAGCTTAGATGCACTTTGTAGGTGGAAAATTGTTGGTCTTTGTCCCTCCCAGCTTGCAAGTAAAATGAAGCTGCCAAGAGATAAACACATTCTAAGTTTATCGTGCTATTCTTGGCCTCAAACTACAAGCCATAAGGCAACTATTGCTCAAGGTACCGTGTTTACAAGTGTTCAGTCCTCCGCTGTTTCAGAGACCCAACAAGATGGAATTTCTTCCTGCCAGCCTATATTTTGTTTTTTCTAAGCGTGCACATTTCTCAATTCCTTTTTAAAAAGTAAGGAAAGGGAGCAGCTTCTCTGACAGTATTTTGAAGGTTTGAAGTCTCATTAAAATTTTGATTGTGATGTCTTGGGGTTTTCTTCCCCAAAGGCACTATAAGTTCCTTAAAAGACTAGAAGCTTCTTTCTGTTATTATCATTGTCAGTATTATCATATTTGTCATCATCATTATTTTACCTATAAGTGAAAAGATATAGACTTCCCTGGTGGCTCAGAGGTTAAAGCATCTGCCAGCAATGTGGGAGACCTGGGTTCAATTCCTGGGTTGGGAAGATCCCCTGGAGAAGGAAATGGCAACCCACTCCAGTATTCTTGCCTGGAGAATCCCATGGAGAAAGGAACCTGGTAGGCTACAGTCCACAGGGTCACAAAGAGTTGGACACGACTGAGCGACTTCACTTTCACTTTCAACCTATTTTTACATAGATCTGTTCAGTTCTTGCTGCTTACTCTTTCCCTCACTTGTTTACTGGATTGACCTTTAATTTAACATATTTATTATCATAAAATGCTGTACATGTTTATCTTTTAACTGATAATGATTTTTCATCTAGAGCTATATTGAAAATAATTCATATGTTTGGTAATGTTCTCAAAACCCAAAGAAAGAATTTTTCTTTCTTTTGACGGAAAGAGTACCAAGTTAACTTTCTTCACAAATGTTTTCCTGGCTGCATTGAATAACAGGATGTATTGAGTTCATACATCTTAAATATAAAAGAGGCGTATAGCTATATCACATCCTATATTGGCACAGTATATTGACATGTATTATGTATGATGTTACACTGTTTAAATTATTAGAAATCACATTAAAAGAAATTATAATGAGATAGGGCTTTTTACCAAATCTAGAGTATTTGGCAAAGACATGATAATCAAGTTCAATCCTTGATTTACAAATAAGACTTTGAGCTTTCAGAATTTTATAACTATATTCTATATCATGATTTCTATGCATTTCATTAAAAGTAACATCATTTTCAGAGTTCAGTATAGTACATGTATAATTTACCTATAGAAACAGGCTTTATTTTATTTCTTGGATATTAGTCTACACCCTGGAAACAAGCTTTGGACATACCATCACTCATGTTTGCTCTTTCAATGGTTTGATGTTGCTGCATAGTCAATTCACTTACTACGTGACAGATGAAAGGAGCATAATAAAAGAAATTAAACTTTGCTTCTCATTCAAGTTCTAAGGTTGGAGAAGAAAGATTTGCAATAGTCTACCTCAGATTCTGCAAGGAAAACTGTATTGTTAATTTGAAGCATTGCTTAGGACATTGAAAGGAATAAAATCATTATGTCCTCACTAACGCAAGCAGAGAACTTTCGGGACTGTCATGCCTAAAGTGTTAGAATAGGCTACACAATACCGGGTGGGCTCTGAAGATGTACAGATCCTATAATTAAGGACAACAGATGAGTATTCTATTTGAAAATTGTCTACTTGTTACTTTGTTAGTATCTGCACTACTCCACTAACAACAGCAAGGGTTTATGTTCTGATCCATGCCTGTAAAAACATTAGCTGCCTTTCCCCATATTTATAACTCAAGGTAGGCGACACATCTTATATAGTCTGAGGACTGTCTGGGCAGAGGCATGTGATGTCTGTGCCTTATAGATCTCTTGCTCTTGAGTCATTATTTGCACAGTATTTTTAAATGTTCTTTCTAACACAGAAAAGCTAGATCCCAAAATTAGCTGTAATACTTCAAAACTTGTATTATTAAAACATATAAAAGGCTTCAACTTTGAAAGTCTAAGAAATGACCTAGATTTTAAGCGGCTAAGGAAATGATTGGTCATTAGTGTCACGCAGTATGAGCACTATCATTTTGATTGAACTAATGTACACTTTCTTCTTCTGGTGGAGGAGACTGTCAGACCTGTGATTTTGGCATTGTTAAAGGTATCATGTAGCTAAATCCACCCATCTATACAAATAACTAATGTGTTAGTAGTTATTGTGGAGAGACACTTCCTGAGTTCTATTTTACAATCTTTTGCACTGTGCAGATTTATTTAGGTTACTTACTTGTCTTTAAGCCTGATTCTTGGTTTCTGGAATAGGGAATGGCTACCCACTTCAATATTCTTTGCCTGGAGAATTCTATGAACTGAAGAGCTTGGTGGGCTACAGCCCACGGGGTTGCAAAGAGTTGGACATGACTGAGAGACTAACACTTTCTTTTTTCTTCACCTTGGCTTAAGATAAATGTAAATAATCTCCGAATTAAAGTTATGAGTATGTAGGTTCTAGCATTCATTGTCACTGGTAAGAAGTAAAAATGTTGAAATACTCACAAATAATGAAATAAAATTTTTTGAAACCCATAAGCTTTTTCTGAAAGATTAAGAATTGTTTTAAAATGTAGATAGTTTTCCCATTTCTCAAATAATATTCTTGTATTACCTATTAAGCCAGGAGTTTCTTTTGGTTTTCAATTTACTCTTATATTGGAATCTTTGTTTTTGATACAATTTCTTTCCCTTTTGTTGAGTGAATGTTCTTGAGGGGTATGTGTGAGGCTGTGTGATGTGATTCAATAGTCTTGGAGGTAAAGCTGTGATAGCAATAGCCCCTAGATCTCAAAATTTCAGTGTCTTAAATAAAATAAAAGTTTATTTCTCACTCATTACATTTTCAATAGAAGCTAAAGTCATCAGGTTAATTGGAGATGCTTTATCACAATTTCTCTAAGACTCAGTTAATGAAGGCTTTTTGCCCATACATATTGGATGACTCATTGCTTCAGGAAAAGGAAACAAAGTGAATTACCCAATGACTTTTACCGCTTCCTTGCGTGATGTGCACCACTTCCTTACACATTTCTTTAGCCAAACCTCAAATATGGGAGAGAATTGTCCTTACCTTGTATCTTAAAGGGAGGAGTAATGTAAAAATCCTGAACAAACCTTATGTCTTGATGATGTTTATAGCTATTAACAGAAATCGTTTTTCTTAAGCCAAGAGAGGTAAAAAACATTTGATACAGAGCTTGACTTTACTGCCTCATATTAATACTTGGGTACCATCCTGAAATTTAGACCTTGCTTCTACCTATGTCTTAATTTACTGTGAATGCCGTGATTATGTCATGACAATTGCTTTTGGGAAACTTCAAAGTTTCCACAATCTCATATAGGAAATCACCATGGAAATGTCTGCTTTTGTCTATAAACTGCTACTGCTGCTGCTAAGTCACTATAGTCATGTCCAACTCTGTGCAACCCCATAGATGGCAGCCCACCAGGCTCCCCCATCCCTGGGATTCTCAAGGCAAGAACACTGGAGTGGGTTGCCATTTCCTTCTCCAATGCATGAAAGTGAAACTTGTCTGTAAACAGTAGTGAATAACCAACAGCTACTTAAACCTAGTTGGGGACAAATTGTGTACATACATAACTAAAATAGGTAAAACAAGATTTAGCATATAATAATATGATATCTTATAAAGTCATCCAAAGATATGCAGCAAATATGATCCTTGCTATTGAAACATGTGGTTTCCCTGCTTTGGGATCACCTCAAAATGGACAGTATGTCCTCTCATATGGAAGATGTAACAGTACAGAGTTTCATTTTATAATCTTAAGTATTATAGCTGAGATAGTAATATCAATAATTTAGGATCAATACATTTTACACAGACATATAAAACTGTATTAAGTAAAACATACCTTTAGGCACTTCCTGAACATTCCGATGCATCCTACATATTTTGATGTTTTATTTTGGTCTACCACTTCACTAGCAATAGTGACATGACAATTATACCAAATCTTGAATTTTACATTTTTTCCTAATATAGATGCCAGATACTTAAGAAAGGACATAGAAATATCTTCTGAAGGACAATGTAAATTTACATGTGCTGTATTGTCACCTGTTTTTGTACTATCTTCTAATAATTTCCCCCTGCAACTCTTGTCTCACTAACTTAAAGGATACTCTTGAGGAAGAAGAGCTAGGTCATTTAAAAAGTCTTGAGAGCATGTTTAAATAAAATAAAGAAAAAAGGTCTGGAGGCTCTAAGTAAGCAGAGAGGGCAATGTAGAATCTCTGGAAAGAGAATCAAAGAAACCGTGAGAGTGAGAATGGCAAATGAGAGACGGATGACAGACAGATATGGCAAATAGAAGCAGATCTCCAGGACTGCCTTGATCCTTGATGGCCTCCTGGTTCCCCTTTCCTTTTCCTCAGTCTGAGTAGGTTTATTTTCCTCACAATCAAAATATTTGTCTAGAATAGTGCACGTCTCCATTCTATATAGCAGAACAAATTGCGATTATTCTGATCTTTTTCAGTATAATGTTTAGTGGGCTCAGAGGTATTTATTCTATTTCTGAGTTTCTAGCTAGTTGCCTAAATCCTCATGTAAAATATGAGGATTAACTTTGATCTAAGTAAATGGTTTAGCTATCTTAGAAATTATATTGAACTTAAGCTTTTTATACTAATGGTGAAAATATGAATGTTGCTGTTGACCATTTATCTCTGATACGTTGAGAGGTTAAAAGATCCCTTAAAGAGCCCCAGAGTAAAAATTATAATTGTGTGGTCACACAATTTGAAGTGTAATTTTCAAATTATAACCATAGCCTGCTCTTCCTACAGTATATACTGTGCCACAGTGAGATAGCTAACCTGCAGTCTTACTTTGTATTAACCAGTATTATATATAATGTCTATACCTTTGTAGCTAAAGGGAAACTTAAAAGAAAGGAATAAAAAAGCTTTACAGCACATGGGTGCGATCTGTTGAGTGTTTCTATGTTTGGGGATTAAAGACAACATATAATTATGCTTGAAAAGTCAGCCCCCTGTGATACCAATTAAGAAGGCTGGTGTTGCTGTTACATTCCAGTTGCCATTAGCTGTTCTATGTCACCTGAAAAGATCATTCTGTCTCTTTTTTTAGATCTAGATACTTTGATGCTATTTTTTTTTTACTTATGCAAAAGGAAATCATGTTTATCTTCAAAATAGTTCTTAAATAGAAACAATGCATACTTTTGACTGAATTTTATGAATTGGACATCACAATAGGCATCATGAAATGTCCTATTAGCAAAGTGAGTCAGGTCAAGATGAGTAACATTAAAAAGTTGGTAATTTATATTGTCAGTTAACAAATGGTGCCAAGATTTAGGCTGAAGATGGTGACAATCATTATACATTTATTTGCTAATATAGGACCTTAAATAGCTAAAATGACTTTGGTTTTTCCAACTTTGAAAAAAAATGGAGTACAAACTCTAGTTGATACGAAATATTTAGTATACATCTCCAGTAATCAAAATAGTGTAGTAATGGCTAAGATATCAGTGGAACACAGTAGAGAATCAGAATAGACTCATGGGTAGTTAATTGACTTTTGATAAAGATGCCTTGGCAATCAAATGGGTAAATGATCTTTTTTTTCAACAAATGATGTTGGAAAAATTGAAAACCCATGATCAAAACACACACACACACACACACACACACACACACACATACACACACACATGCCTGCAAACACACACAACATCAAAAAAGAGAGGAAGAGAAAAAGAACAGATGTTTACTTTTCTTTTTTTTTAGAAATAAAAATTTAATGGAAATATATTGTAAACCTAAATAAAATACTTAAAACTGTAAGTGCTAAGAGAAATAGGAGAAAAACATTGTGACTTAAGTAAATATTTTTAGATGGCAAAAGCACAATCCATAAAATAAGAGAGTTGCAAATTAGATATAATCACAATTAAAATCTTCAATTTTTCAAAAAAAAAACGAAAATGAAAAGACAAACCAAGGATTTGAAAAAATACTTGCAAACTCATATTTCAGAAAGCGTTTGTGTTCAGAATATGTGATGAAACACACTATAGTATATTCATAAATAGTATACTACGCAGTAATGAAAAGGAGCACAACAAAACAGATAAATCTCAAATAGTCATGCTAAATGAAAGAAGCCAGAACAAAAAAGTACTTACTCTATTGATGCCAGTTGTATAAAATTCTAGAAAAAGAAAGCTAATTTATGATAACAGAAAACAGGTAGATTGGTTACTGAAAATTTCCCTCAGGGAGAGGGAATGGAGCATAAATGGATTACAATGGGACATAAAAATTGGGGGGGAATAATGTATATTTTTATTACCTCTATTGCAGTGGTGAGTTCATGAGTGAGTACATTTTAAAACTCATAAAATTGTACATCAATATGCGTACTTTATGGTACGTCAGTCATATCTCAATAAAATCAAGTAATATATACTAAAGCAATGAAAGCTACAAGCATCTTCGTTTCCATGTGGTCAATAGCAGCAGCTTTTATATAGATCAAATGTGACCACTTGCAAATGTGTTTCTTTTAAATTAAATGTACGTGGGCTTTGACCATCAGACCTTTCAACGTATCTCCCACTGAGACATAAAATTAAAGAATCATGCATTTGAAATTGTGCTTAAATGCCTTATTATTCATATAAATGAAATAATTTGGCTTTGATAATCCATTTTTGCATTAAAGACAGCTGAAATGCACAAATCAGTGATGTGCATGGGTTAGCCCTCTATGGTCCATTGTGGTCTTAATAACATTATTATAAGAAAAAATGTCATTATCCAATGTGATCTCATAAGCTACCACAATTTATAGTCACTCCTGCTTATTTTCTATTCTAAAGAACAACTTTGAGGCTTCTGTTAAAGAAAGTGAAGTCTTTTGTTTCTCCCTGAGGTTGTCATACCAACAACAATTATTTAGCTTTAATTGGCCGTAGGAGGTCAGGATCAGCAGCCTAAAAATGCACTTTAAGGATTTCAGATTTCAACTCAGTGGTTAAATTATAGCAATCTCTCTCTTTATGGTAATATTCTGAAAATGCCTATTTTAGATCTCTTGTTTGCCAGCCCCCTCTTTCTTCTCTATAGGAAGTTTTAGTCCATTAATAAGGAATAAACTTAGGGTGCTTGTGGCTTTAAAACGTAATTGTTTTGCCTTTTTAAGAATTATCCTGCTCTGCTTTTTTGGACCTGAATATGAAACAATGCTTCTATAATTTCAAAGTATGCCATGTGGTTTGCAGTATATTTTACTGTGTCCTCAAAATATAAAAGCACTAAAAAAGTAGAAGGCAACCTAAATCTGATTATTTTATAACCACGTAAACTCACATATCCCTCTCTTCTTTCTCTCATGATACAGAAGTTTCATTTAATTTAATCTGTATCTGCCTCATTATGCTTATGTATGTCTGTCATAGCTAAGGGCCGTAGCCATGTGTTTAGCAAGGATAAGAAATGAGAAACAAAGCAAAATAGGATTTGATAATACTCAGGTTATCCATACTTGTCATTTGTTGTTCTAGACTTGGGACTTCTTTGCAGTCTTTAATGCCGTTTGATTTTCAGAATTATAATACAATTTACCGAATCAAGCATTTAATAGAGAAGACTAAGTCAGCATTTTCACATTTCGATACATGTAGCAATGGCAAAGAGTCTTCTAAAAGCTATTTAATATTTTCCTTGCAAAAGAAATATAAACAGATTATTAATTTATGACTATGCTAATAGTTCTTCACTCTAGAAGACTAGAGTGTCTGTTTATCTTTAAAGTATAACCATCCATCCATCCATCCACATCTATATGTATTATGGATATCCTTGTCCTCCAGCTTTGACTTCATCTACCCTCAAGTACAACAGTGTTGCAGGCAACTTTTAGCCCCTCATTATAACTGAAATAGTATCATCTATTTCTTCTAAAGTATGTAACTCCTGTAGCAGCAGTCTAATATCCCTATTCTCTGAAATATAGCTCTTAACTGTCCCAAAATCTTGGTAGGAAACATTGAATGATAACTCAAATAAAATGAGAAATTTTCACCCAACTTTTGAAACTCTTGAATCAACTGTAACTCATTTTACAAAAGAACTTGATTTTATTCAGAAGTTCTGGGGAAGGTAGCTTTACAGAGGTATAACAAACAATTCTGAAGAATTCTTTCGGTAAAAAATATTAATGGGATTTGGTCTGATACAGTTTATCATCACTAATACCTGTATAATGTGATTAATCCTAGGACGTAACAGATGTTGCTTTTCAGCTATGTGATTTAAACAAGCCAACTAAACTTTTAAACCTAAGATTCCTCACCTATAAAAAAGGAAGTGATCATTTCTACTTCAACATGGAAATTTGAACAGTTAATGGTATGTGCATTAGGTACTAAACACAAGTGAGCATTCAGTAAATGGATATTAGCAGTAGGATGAAGAGAGAATAAATCAAATAGACTGATTTTAAAAGAAAATAATCAAATAATATAACTATGGGAATGATTGGACAAAAAATGACTAAAATGTAAGCTTAAGACTGGATCAGATTTGTTTAGAAGCAGACTATCTTTTGGAGCAGTTTTAGGTTCACAGCAAAATTTGGGGAAAGAACACAGATTTCCCTTATGAACCCTGCCTCCACATCCATACATGCAGAGTCTTCCCATAATCAACATCCTTACAATTGATGAATCTAAATTGACAGAGTACAGTCACCCAGAGACCACAGTTTACTTTAGGATTCACTCTTGGGGTTGTAAATTCTATGAATTTGGACAAATATATGATGACGTATACCACCGCTGTAGTACAAAGTAGTTTCACTGCCTAAACAATCCAGGTAGGGCTGGCTGGAGTTATTTCCCTACCTTTAAGTTCAGTTAGTCTCTTGATAGAACCTCAGCAGGTTAGATTCTGCTTAAACAGTTTCTCCTTAGGACAGACTTTGTTAGGAAGAACAATGCACGGGTGTGTTTCAGTCCTTTTTTCTCCTGCTGCTGGAAGCATGGGGGGTGTTTATGTCAGATATTCACAGAGAGGTCCAGGTTGAACTTCTGGAGGTAAAACTCACAGAAGTGTGGAGCCACCCCCGTTACTAGATTCCTCTGGACTTTTAAACTCTGAGTAGTCCACACTGAGTCTCCAATAATTTGTCAGTTACAATCAGGTTCCCCTTCCCTCTGCTTATACCCCACTGGTTCCTACGGATATTTTGCTCACAAGTTTCTGCTCCAGTGGTTTGTGAGTCACTGTTTTTGTGTGTCTCTCTAATATGTAAGACAGTGGTCCCTGTGATCTGAATTTTATTGATCTAAGGAGAACTGTTGATTTTTCAGTTTGTTCAGTTTTTCATTTTTGTTAGAATGAACTGGTGACCTCCAAGGTTCTTACAAGCCATTATGGAGACTGGAAACCCGATATCAAATTTTGATATTGTGTACTTTTATTGTTGATGCTTAAAATTCAAACATATGACTTTCAGATTTAATCTTCAAGACATTTTATCTTTGAAATTTACATACTAATCAATGTGTCCATGATTTGCTTCGCTTCACTTTCGTTAAAGAGTCTTAAAAGTGTTGATAAGATGATTAATTATATATTTATAGTATATAAATATATTATCTTATTTTCCTATGCAAAAAAATTTGAGATAAATAATTCAGTGTGCTGCCAGATATCATGCTATGTGGTATGCGTGTGTGTGTGGTCCTTTACCTACTCTCCTCTATTTTGCTTTTATTTATACCTGTCTTGAATTTGGTTCAATTACATGAAAATATTTAAGTTGATTAAACGCTGGATAATGTGAGAAAATGAAATCAGGACCTTGGTTGAAAAAAAGAAAACAATGTAAGAATGATGTTACTGTAGCTCAAGAGCAGAACAAAATTTTTCCTGAGAAATCTCCTGAACACCTAATATGGTCTGTGTCGCCATCACTAAAATGTATGTTAAAGGAAAAATATTAATGTGAATTACATAATCTAAAATCATTTCAGATATGCAATGTAGAAAGTGTTCGTGGTTAAAGCTCACAGACTGAAAACTGGAAGGAAGCCAAACACTGGCACTAACACTCTGCTCTTGTTAAGAAAATGCCAAGGGATCTTTTCACAAGAGTACCTCGCAGATTGCAACACAGTTACCTTAGCTGGCTCCTGATGTGCAGTATCACACCACATTAAATTCCCATCTGTGGTGTCTGGAACTATTGTTCTCACTGTGAACTTTTTATTCCCCTAAGTATATCTACAGGATTTGAAAGACCACAGGACAGTCTTCCTATAATGGGGCAACCAAATATACTTAAAGAAGTTATGCATGAAATTTGCAATCTTTCTAGCAAGATTCAAGTCATGTCATGTTTTAAAATAAGAAAATCAATATTAAAATTACACATCATGCTGCATGGTGCTTAGTCCCTTAGTGCTCAGTGTGTCTGACTCTTTGGCCGCATGAACTGTATCCCGCCAGGCTCCTCTACCCATGGAGTTTTCTAGGCAAGAATACTGGAGTGGGTTGCCATTCCCTCTTCCAGAGGATCTTCCAAACCCAGCCACTGAACCTGTGTCTCCTGAGTCCCCTGTGTTGGCAGGCAGATTCTTTGCCACTAGTGCCTAGAAGATGCTAAATTTTGAAATATCTATATTCATTCATTTTTCTTGGAATGTCTTTAGTGCTCTGTGGTTACACTGTGCTTCTCTGAGTAGGAGAGACGCTACTGAGGCTGTGTTCCTTGACCTTTCCCTGTGAAACTTAATCATCAGAACCCTTTGAGTGAGCCCCAGGTAACTGATGGTTATTAAGTAGCTGGGTTGGTAAAGTAACTATTATTACTTAGCAGTTTAATTTCAATACAAATTGTCTCTGCAATGTTAACGTGTGTACTAGTTGAATTATGATGCTGAAATTTCACATGCAGGCTCATACACATAACATCTGCTTTGAAAGTATGACAAATTGAAAGGATATTAAACTGAAACTTATGAGCTAGTTATATGACTATTTTTTTTTGCTTTAAGAAGAGGCATTGACTTTCAGCTTTCTGTTTTTACTTTTTCTAAAAGTATATAGTTGATTTACAGTGTTTCAGGTGTACAGCAAAGTGATGCATGTATGTATGTATATATACCCATATATGTGTGATTCCTTCTCCAATGCATGAAAGTGGAAAGTGAAAGTGAAGTCGCTCAGTCGTGTCCGACTCTTAGCAACCCCATGGACTGCAACCCACTCCAGTGTTCTTGCCTGGATAACCCTAGGAACGGGGGAGCCTGGTGGGCTGCCGTCTATGGGATCGCATGGAGTCGGACACGACTGAAGCGACTTAGCAGCAGCGGCAGCATGTGTGATTCAGTTACACATATATATTTTCTCAGATTATTTTCTGCTATATGTTGTTATAAAATATTGAATATAGTTCCTTTTGCAATACAGTAGGCCCTAGTTTATTTATGTGCTAAGTCATTTCAGTTATTTCCAACTCTTTGCAACCCCATGGACTGTAGCCCACCAGTTTCCTCTGTCCATGGGATTCTCCAGGCAAGAATGCTGGAGTGGGTAGCCATTCCCTTCTCCAGAGGATCTTCTCAACCTAAGAACTGAACCTAGAACTCTTGAGTTGCAGGTAGATTCTTTACCATCTGAGACACCAGAGAGTCCTTGTATTTAGCAGTGTATTTCTATTAATCCGAAATCTCTAATTTATCTCACCCCTCGCTTTCCACCTTGGTAATCATGAGTTTGTTTTCTGTGTTTGCAAATCTGTTTCTGTTTTATAAATTAATTTAAAAATTTTATATCATTATTTTTAGATTCTATATGGTTTATCTGATATTTTTGTTTTTTGTCTGACTTCACTTAACATGATAATCTCTAGATCCATCCATGTTGCTGCAAATGACATTATTTTATTCTTTTTTATGGCTAAGTAATATCCCATTGGTCACTCATTGGAAAAGACTCTGATGCTGGAAGGGATTGGGGGCAGGAGGAGAAGGGGACGACAAAGGATGAGATGGCTGGATGGCATCATTGACTTGATGGACGTGAGTCTGAGTGAACTCCGGGAGATGGTGATGGACAGGGAGGCCTGGCGTGCTGCAATTCATGGGGTCTCGAAGAGTTGGACACAACTGAGCAACTGAAAGGAACTGAACTGAACTGAACTGAATACCCCATTGTGTGTGTGTGTGTGTGTGTGTGTGTGTATGGATATGTGTGTGTTTGTGTGTGTAGGCTTCCAGGTGGTGCTAGTGGTATAGAACCTGCCTGCCAATGCAGGAGACATAAGATACTCGGGGTTGATTCTTGAGTTGGAAAGATCCCCTGAGGAGGGCATGGCAGCTCACTCCAGTATTCTTGCCTGGAGAATTCCATAGACAGAGGAGCCTGGCAGGCTACAGATCACGGGGTCACCAAGAATCAGACACGACTAAAGTGACAGCATGCATGGACATCTTCCATATCCATTCATCTGTCAGTGGACATTTAGGTTGTCTCCATATTTTGACTATTGTAAATAGTGCTGTTCTGAACATTGACATGCATTCATGTTTTTGAGTTGGAGTTTTTTTCTTTTCCAGATATATGCCCAGGAGTGGGATTGCTGGGTCATATGGTCAATCTCTTTTTACTTTTTTAAGGAAGCTCCATAGTGTTCTCCATAGCAGCTGTACCAATTTACATTCCCACCAACAGTGTAGGAGGGTTCCCTTTTCTCCACACCCTCTCCAATATTCATTGTCAACATTTTTGGTGATGATCATTCTGACCAGAGTGGAAAGATAGTTGATTGTGGTTTCAGTTTGCATTTCTGTGATAATTAGCAATGTTAAGGCTCTTTTCATGTACCTGTTGGCCATCTGTATGTCTTCTTTATATAAATGTCTATTCAGTTCTTTTGCCCATTTTTAATTGGGTTGTTTGAATATAGTTCCTTTTGCAATACAGTAGGCCCTAGTTTATTTATGTGCTAAGTCATTTCAGTTATTTCCAACTCTTTGCAACCCCATGGACTGTAGCCCACCAGTTTCCTCTGTCCATGGGATTCTCCAGGCAAGAATGCTGGAGTGGGTAGCCATTCCCTTCTCCAGAGGATCTTCTCAACCTAAGAACTGAACCTAGAACTCTTGAGTTGCAGGTAGATTCTTTACCATCTGAGACACCAGAGAGTCCTTGTATTTAGCAGTGTATTTCTATTAATCCGAAATCTCTAATTTATCTCACCCCTCGCTTTCCACCTTGGTAATCATGAGTTTGTTTTCTGTGTTTGCAAATCTGTTTCTGTTTTATAAATTAATTTAAAAATTTTATATCATTATTTTTAGATTCTATATGGTTTATCTGATATTTTTGTTTTTTGTCTGACTTCACTTAACATGATAATCTCTAGATCCATCCATGTTGCTGCAAATGACATTATTTTATTCTTTTTTATGGCTAAGTAATATCCCATTGGTCACTCATTGGAAAAGACTCTGATGCTGGAAGGGATTGGGGGCAGGAGGAGAAGGGGACGACAAAGGATGAGATGGCTGGATGGCATCATTGACTTGATGGACGTGAGTCTGAGTGAACTCCGGGAGATGGTGATGGACAGGGAGGCCTGGCGTGCTGCAATTCATGGGGTCTCGAAGAGTTGGACACAACTGAGCAACTGAAAGGAACTGAACTGAACTGAACTGAATACCCCATTGTGTGTGTGTGTGTGTGTGTGTGTGTATGGATATGTGTGTGTTTGTGTGTGTAGGCTTCCAGGTGGTGCTAGTGGTATAGAACCTGCCTGCCAATGCAGGAGACATAAGATACTCGGGGTTGATTCTTGAGTTGGAAAGATCCCCTGAGGAGGGCATGGCAGCTCACTCCAGTATTCTTGCCTGGAGAATTCCATAGACAGAGGAGCCTGGCAGGCTACAGATCACGGGATCACCAAGAATCAGACACGACTAAAGTGACAGCATGCATGGACATCTTCCATATCCATTCATCTGTCAGTGGACATTTAGGTTGTCTCCATATTTTGACTATTGTAAATAGTGCTGTTCTGAACATTGACATGCATTCATGTTTTTGAGTTGGAGTTTTTTTCTTTTCCAGATATATGCCCAGGAGTGGGATTGCTGGGTCATATGGTCAATCTCTTTTTACTTTTTTAAGGAAGCTCCAAGTGTTCTCCATAGCAGCTGTACCAATTTACATTCCCACCAACAGTGTAGGAGGGTTCCCTTTTCTCCACACCCTCTCCAATATTCATTGTCAACATTTTTGGTGATGATCATTCTGACCAGAGTGGAAAGATAGTTGATTGTGGTTTCAGTTTGCATTTCTGTGATAATTAGCAATGTTAAGGCTCTTTTCATGTACCTGTTGGCCATCTGTATGTCTTCTTTATATAAATGTCTATTCAGTTCTTTTGCCCATTTTTAATTGGGTTGCTTATTTTTTTCATTCATATTGAGTTATATGAGTTATTTGTATATTTTGGAAATTAATCCCTTGTCACTCACATCTTTGGAAATATTTTCCCCCATTCTGTAAGTTGCCTTTTCATTTCATTATAGTTTCCTCTGCTATTTCAAAAGCTTTCAAGTTTAATTAGTTCCCCAAATTAGTTTAATTTCCTTTCATTTAGGTCCAGATCTGAAGAATCATTGCTGCAATTTATGTTAAAGAGGGCTCTGCATGGTTTTTTTTAAAAGGAGTTTTATAGTATCCATTCTTATAATATTTAATCCATTTTCAGTTTATTTTTGTATAAAGTATCGGGATGTTCTCATTTTCCTTTTACATGTAGCTGTCCAGTTTTCCCAGTACCACTTAGTGAATGGAGTCTTGTCTCCATTGTATATTCTTGTCTCCTTTCTTTTAGATTAACTGAGCATAAGTAAGTGGATTTATTTCTGGGCTTTATATCCTGATCCATTGGTTCATGTGTCTTGTTTTTATGAAAATACCACCCTGTTTCAATTACTGTAGCTTCATAATATAGCCTGAAGTCCAGCCATATGATTCTTCCATCTCCATTCTTCTTTGTCAAGATTATTTTGGCTATTCAATGTCTTTTGTGTTTCCATACCAATTAAAAAAATTGCTTCACGTTCTATGAAAAATATCATTGATAATTTGCTAGAGATGGCATTGATTCCATAGATCGCCTTGGGTAATATGGTCATTTTAATAATATTTATCTTTAAATCCAAGAACGTGATGTATTTTTCCATCTTTATTGTCTTCAATTTTTTTCATCAGCATCTTATAGTTTTTTGGGTACAGATGTTTTACCTCCTTAAGTATATTGATTTCTAGGTATTTTATTCTTTTAGATATTATGGTAAATGGCATTGTTTCCTTAATTTCTCTTTATAATATTTCAGGGTTAATGTGCAGGTTTTTGTGTATTAATTTTGTATTCTCCAACTTTACCAACTTCATTGATGAGTTGTAATAGTTTTCTGGTGACCTGTTTAGGATGTACTTTGTACAGTATCGTGACATATGCAAATGGTGACCGTTTTACTTCTTCCTTTCTAGTTTGGATTCCTTTTATTTCTTTTTCTTCTCTGATTGCTGTGGCTAGGATTTCCCTGTGTTTAAAAGTGGTTAAGAATGGGCATCCTTGTCTTCTTCCAAATATTGGAATGCTTTCAGCTTTTCACTGTTGAATATGACATTAGCTTATGAGTTTGTCATATATGGCCTTTATAATGTTGGGTTGTGTTCCCTCCAAGCCCACCTTTTGGAGAGGTTGTTTTTTTTTTTTTAATCATAAGTGGATGTTTTTATTTTTTAATATAAGGAAAAACATACTTGTATTCCTTCAATCTTCAAAAAACTTGGAAGAGAATGTGAAATTAAGTGTTTTAAGATCATTGGCAGGAAAGCTTATATAGATATTCATATATATTTTTAATGAAGATGTCTGCACATTTGCTGATGTCTTATTTCCCTCATGCATTAACCCAACAATCAATTTTTTGTTTTTTAATGTATATTTCATGTATATATTCTGTCTGTTCTTAAATACTCAATATATTTACAATGTACAATTTTCACCTCTTCTCCATGTTCTGCAAGTTAAGATATAAAACACACTTAAAACTGTTTCTAAGATAGTCATATATCAATATTTATAAGTAATAATTACTATGGTTATTATAATATTTCTATTGAAATGGCTTTATGTTTAGTATTTGAATAGCAACATTATTTTGATCTAAGTTAGTATTTGTGGAGAGTTGCTGGTTTTAGGGGTTGCCAGATCTGTAAGGCCCTTGAAATGATAAGCTCAAGAAGCAAGAATAAAGCAACTTTGCTCTGCAGTCTTGATGCCAAACAACTAAATTTGTTTATCTTTAGCTCTTTGGGTCAGAACTGGGGGTAATGAACTGATGTTTCACTCAGAGAAAGGAGTTAGTGGCTGACCACTAACTTTAAAATTCTTGGCTTTGCATTGTTTTTCCACTTAGTGACTTCCTTGGTAACTTTGAGCACATCATTCCATTTCTTTAGGGTTGTTTCTTTTAGATAATTAAATTAAGAAGTATACATAGGAGCCTTTAGCCAAGTGTCTACCTCTTGATATGAAGGTAGCCTGAATAATATGACATAGCAATAGGAGTTCAAGACAAATATTTCGAAATTTTTAAATAAAAACAGCATAGAAATGTCTCCTTTGCCAAAGTGAAACTTTTTTATTTTTGCTGACTTGTTATCTATCTCTTTCAAGAAACTAATGGCACAAGTGATTGACAAGGCACTATAACATTCCCAAAGCCAGTTCTTATGACATAATATAGTGCTACAAATAAAAATGTCTATAAAGATGCATAAGTTATTTCTGTAGGAATAGAAGGGATGAGTTACATGCCATTCCATTTTGATGAACTTGAATCCAGTTTCTAATCAACAAGATTGCCCTATACAATAAACTACTGATTGTGACTGCTGGCGTTAACAGTAATAGGACAAGAAGATGTGTGATACAATTTTCTCCATTCAGCTATTCATTTTCCTACTGCTTTGCAGGAGTCTTTATATCCTTACGATCTTTCTCAAAGTTAGCCTGATCAATCGTGCTAAATGTGCCCAGCAGAGCCAATGAATACAACAACTCTTGATTACGAAGCACTCACTCTGTTTGGCCTCAGTCCCCATTTTTTTTTTTGTGAGAGTTCTCAAAATATTAACTTAGTTTCAGGGTGTTTTTCTACCCTTTTAAGATCACGTTCTTTCCGCAAATCCCACTTAGCTTTATGCACAATACTAAATATAAGACAGAGATGTGTCGAAGCTGATATCCTCATGCCATATCATCTCTATTTAGTCTTTCTGAACTCTGTAAATTCATTTTTTCTCTGCCAGTACTAACTAGAGACCATATGATGTGCTGTATTCAGTTGGAATAAAACCTTTATAAGAACAGTAATAGGAGAGAAAGCATCAACAGAGCCTCTACTTTTGTCAGTCTTCATAGTCTCTAGCGCTGACATTTGGACTTGAAGTTTGGAGAGAATCTATAAAGTTGCCGTGAGAATTATTTATCAACTCCAAAAGGCTTTCGTTTGAGAAATCCAAGTTTCCATTTTCAAAGCAAGTTTATAACTCAACATAAATGTCAAGGTTTAAAGAATATTCAAACACAGCATGGATATTTATTTGAAAAAAATCACTTGATAAATTTCAGAATGCGCTGTTTTGCTTATTTTTAAAGAACCTGTCAAACTACATTGTTGGATTAACTAAATAATATAGTTTTCCTGGGGTAGATTGCTATGTTCACCACATCGGAATGTTCCTTTCTTCCCACTTTCCTTTGGTGTGTGTGGTAGCAGATATTTGTGTGGCTGCTGTTTGTTCAAGTTATTCTTATGGATGTGCTGTTGAGAATACAGTGAGAAAGGATGCCTTTATAACGAATGCCCTCATACCTAATTTATTATCCATTATCCACTCTTGACAGCTTAACTATGTCTCAGTAAAACTTCCCCCATGAGCTCAAACATGCTGTCTTTCATAGTACAAACTAGAATTGTTGGCTAGTTGCTGCTACCTGTGTCTCTAATCACTAATATTCATTGTAGAGATGCAATTAAAAATTATTAACAATTTGACATGGTTAAAAAGCTTTCTTCAAAAATTCTATTGAAATCATTAAGTATATTTTTCTTTCTCATTGTTTCATTTATTCTTTGTTAGAGTAGTAGTAATAACTTAAAAATTGTTGGATTCTCAATATTTGTAAACTCTGTGCTAACAGCCTTCTATGTTTAATTTCATCTGCTTCTCCAAATGACCCTATAAAATAGAACAGGTGCTATGCTATGCCCACATTACTGGTAAGAAATCTAAGGTACAAAGAAGTTAAATATCACAGTGATATTTAAAGATAGCAGAGCTGGGGCTTCAAAGTAGGCAACTTCATTTCATATCTTGTTCTACTTAACTGCAATGCTACACAGCATTAGACCAACAGAAGGAAGCATGGACTTTAGGTAGAATTACTTACTTGAAGGTTTTTCTTTTAGATGGTACACGTAAAATTTTGAATGGTGGCTCAGAGTGTAAAGAGTCTGCCTGCAATGTGGGAGACTCGGGTTCGATCATCTGGAGAAGGAAATGGCAACCCACTCCAGTTTTCTTACCTAGAGAATATCAAGGATGGAGCCTGGCAGGCTACACACTATAGGGGTCAGACATAACTGAGTGACTTCACTTTTGTGTGTGTGTGTGTGGCCAATGTTAACTTAAAATTTTCCAAAGTAGTTTTAATATTAGCGAGCCAAACTACAAAAAATGTCATAAACTATAAAGTACTTGTAAGTCATGGGCTATTACAACTTGAAAGAGTTTTTGTACTCATTTAGTCCTGTCCACACACTGTTAGCACTAGGAATCTGAGGGTCCGTAAAGTTCTTTTTCTCAACTCACATAGGTGGTTAGAATCAGAACCACGATGAAAATTTAGATCTTGCGGCATCCAGTGTGCTGATTGTGTTTATTTCTCAATTATGAAAGAAAACAATTTCTAGGACAAAGTCACTATCTTTTTCTTTGTGGGGAATATTTTTATGAGCATGTTACATTCCATTGATGTTCATTGTGCTCACACGTGGAAACTTGGGTAAAGTGTGCACATGCACACACATACAGGTCTTTAAGTCACTTCCAAATATTTTTCGAGGCAATTAGGTCACAGTTGTGGGTATGTGAGGGAAGATCCATGAGTAGCAAAAAATCTAAATAGCTTGGTAATAGCTGAAAGATGGTATTGGTGAGCAATGATGTTTTTGTTAATTGGAGATACTAGGTCTTCTCTGATTCCACTAGAAAGTACCAGTGAAATAGTTTTAATAAGGTATTATGGGAATGGGAAATATATGTGGGAAAATGTATGAATTTGACTTATTCCATGTCCTGTGGGCACAATTTTTAACATTCTTAAATGCTCAACATCTTAATCTACCAGACTAGATCGATTGCAACAGTTTAAGCCAGATAAGATTAAGAAAAAAGCTTCCTGAGATGTTCACAAGTGTAGAAAGCAGCTATGGATATTTTCAATAAAAGAAGTGAGTCTCTTTGAGTTCTGTAAGAGAAAAGGGTAATGCCAAATATCTTCACAGGATTTTCCAGTAACCTTCCATGCCCGAGAGTTGTAGAATACTTTAAATTGCTCCATCTACTTTTTCTCATGGAATTGGGCTATATAACATCAAAAAGTGAAACTGAAAGACGCTCAGTCGTGTCTGACTGTTTGAGACACCAGAAACTGTGCAGTCCATGGAATTCTCCAGGCCAGAATACTGGAGTGCGTAACCTATCCCTTCTCAGTGAATCTTCCTGACCCAGGAACTGAACTGGGATCTCCTGCACTGGCAGGCGGATTCTTTTCCAACTGAACTATCAAAAAAGCTTCTAATCTAGACTTTAATAAGTTTATTTTACTCCTTATGAATTTGGATAATTCATATTTTATTGATTATTTTGAGGGTTTCTCAACAATTTTATGTTTCTGCTAGTTACATTTTCATTTCTTCTTTCAATGCTACCCTGATCACAGCAAGTTACCTTAATTCCCCAAAGAGTAGGCATTTCTTAGGGGATGTTTTCTCCAAGGATGTTCACCTCTTGGAATACTTTTCTTCTAGTTCATAGCTACAGCAATTATCATCCTTGTTGTGTCACTGAACATATACCATACACATCTGGTCCCATACCAAATTCTCACTAAGTACTTGTGAAATTGATGAGCTTTGCTGGACTCTTTTTTTCTGTCCAACTGTTCCCTTCATTTTGACTGCAAATCAACAGTTACTGTGACGGCACCAGTAAGTTACATATCACCTAACATTCAGTTCATCCTGTGTGTATTGCCCTAAGGATTAATT
Source organism: Madoqua kirkii (assembly GCA_006408675.1). Lineage (NCBI taxonomy): Eukaryota > Metazoa > Chordata > Mammalia > Artiodactyla > Bovidae > Madoqua > Madoqua kirkii. The sequence goes on from SJYC01095446.1 coordinate 23,595, forward strand.
CATAGGAAATGACCTTCACGGTAATGCTTACTTTAGTGGTCTTGACTATCATTATCAGAGGAGGCTCAGAAGCATAATTTAGAGACGTACACTAGAGGGTGGTGTTTTACCTGGACACTAGACTCATCAATGCATCGGCTTTGAGGAAGAATGAAAAACGTCTCCAGGAAATGTTCCCCGTGTTTAATGTTACATAATTCTCAGCACATATGCCCCATTAACAAAGTTGATAAACTCCAGGGAATGGAAGCAGAGACTGAGTCACTTGGCGGCCTTGCTATCCCATTTCTTCAACACATTGCTGTAGGTGTTTGGTTTTCCTGAGCTCCACATGCAGAGTGTCACTTGAAAACCAACACTGATCACTGGGTGAGAATATATCTGACTCTAGCTACAGGAAATTGGAAAGCAAGTGAGGCAAATAGTAACTGTGGGTAAAGCTATTAAACACACCGCCCCAGTTTGAAATCCCCTGAATCGTTTACATGTATGTCCATGGCTGACCTGAGAACAGAAAGCATCGGTAGCGGAAGGGAAAGTTGTTTTTGGAATGCTCATGTTCCTGCACGTAGCCCCCTCTGGATTTCACTAGGTGAAGAGAAAGAAAAAAACAAAAATGACTCCAATCTAGTGCAGCACATCTTTCCCAACATCTCACGTGAAATGATCAAAATGTTGCTGAAAGTCTCTCCACTCTCCAGTGAACACGTTAATGTTAGTGATAGGTTAAGTCATTTTGCTTCTGCTCCTTGCCTTGCCTTTGTGTTTTCCTCAGGTGACTCTTTTAATACTGGTAAAATATTTGCTTGCATCATGAACTCTATTGTGTTTTTTTATGACAAATGTCCAAATTTTCACTGACTTTAAACGGACATCTCAATACATGTCTGAAGGGGCATGGGGGAGACCGCAAATGTATTGCTTTGAAGTTTCCCTTCAAGAAACTTCTTCCTACTCTGACCAGTGAAAATTTCCTTTTAGCACATGTAAGTACTCATCTGGTAGTATAGATTTTCACACTTATATTCTTTATTATTCTTTACCACTGTCTGATTCAGAAAGACTGCTAGAATCAAGATCTCCTGGAATACATTTTAAAAGCATAGTTTCATGTGATCTAATTAAAGTTGAATTGACTGGTTCCTATTAAAGCTAAACCCTGTCCTCTACTGCCAAATACTCTATTGAAGCTAGGTGCACACTTTCCTTCAAATGTTCCTAAGCATTTGGCTCTGCTGTTTTCATGCTCCCCTTTCTTTAGTGATACGATAACATTGCAATAATACTTAAATGCTGACATGACAGAAAACCTTGCCAGTTTGGCTCTCAACCTTGGCAAGCTTTTTGTTATAGTTGCAACCGGCTTACTCCTTGAGCTGTACAAAACTTCCAGAGCTCCTCCACAGCATGTCTTATAAAGGGGACTAAAAGGAAAAGTAAGAGAGATGCTAATTTTAGACAGAGAATAGTAAATAGGACAATAATAAAAACTCTGTTTTGGCACATCAGAACTTTATTTTTTTCCCCCTTTGAAATGTGTGATTCCTTTTCCCAAATGTTGCACTAGATTTATTTTTAAAGGTGTCATCTATTTCCATTCCAGTGCTATGTCATCTATAATTTAAATTTATGAGATAAATCTTGAGGTTCACCAGTGGAGCAGCTGGAGAATTCTAGCCACTTTGCCATTGAAAATGCAGATTTGCTGAAGGTTTTTGTGTCTGACAAGCCCCATTGAAAGCACCTCTTTCCCTTTCCTGACAAGTATCCATCAACATGTAATATTTATTCTTCTGTTATAGTTTCACTACAAATAATTGGCGGCCCCTCAGCAAGAAGAGAGTTTCCTGCTGAGACAGCATTACCGGTGTAGCTTCACCAAGCCGAGAACAAATGCTCTGAAAAGAAAGTTTTCCTAGAACTGATGGATAAAGTGAATGAGGGATATTTACTGAAAGGAGGGAAAACTAAATCTGCTCCTTTTGTTGCATCATAATTTTTGGTTCTGGAGTCTTCCTTCCATGACTGTCAGAATAGCAATAGAATGTTCATATATGTGTGCTGTGGCTGATAAAAATATTCTTCTTGATTTGGCCACCATTCCCCTTTCTCTTGCTCTCTTTCCATGTATATATACATACATACACATACATATATATCTGAGCCTTTAGCTTCACAAGTATCTTTTTGTACACGGTCTATGGGCTTATAATGATTTACATTTTTAACATCCAGCAAATATGAAAATTTTACACCCAGCTGTAGTTATTGTGTTAGATGGACCATGGCCTTCATATGCTTGTTGTGATTGCCAGTTTTCTTGTAACCCCCAGACCTAGCTCCCCATTGTTGGGAAAGAAGAGCTTCTTAAAGAATTATGTTTCTACGAAATGTGTGTGATTTGCACTCAAAGAGAAAAACGTGACAAGTAAATAAACAAGTCGGTATACTCTTTAAATAAAAAAACAAGTAAAGAATGGAGTGACAATTCAGATTTACCTTAATTCTACTGCAGGAGTTTTCAAATGTTGAGCGTCAAAATTTGTTCTTCATTATCAAAGTTAAATGGTGGCTATTTTCTCCCAATTTCCAGGAATATAATCAAACTGTTCTCTAGTATATGCCCTATTTTAGTGTTAACCTTATGATTGTTTTTCAGTATTTAATATCTAGAATAGCTCATATTCCAGTGAGTAAAATGAATGAACAGTAAGAGATATATATTAAAGTACAAACACACCAATGCCAGCATAAATACCAGCTTTTAGTGAATAGACACCAGTAGTCTTGGCTGTTACTTTGCATTCTATGCATTGCATGTAAACTTAACATCAATAAGCAATTTAAAACCCCCAGAGCTACACCCCAACATTTATTCTGAGTTACTCTGAATGAGATGGAACTGATTAATAGTTTGTAGACTTTCACAAAGTTAGCCCATAGCTGCTGAGGTTTGTGATGTCAGAGGAAGTTTAAAAACTGCCATCCAATGTGCCTCACTTGTATTTTTAATACTATTTCAACCTAAGGAAAATACCCTGATTAAGTGGAAAAGATTTAGTGAAAACTCAGGAGACTAAGTATCTAGTTCATTATTTGATTGGCAATTACTTTTTAAAAAATCCAGTTAATATGTTTGCAATAAATATTTCCTGATTATCTTTGTGGTCACATGGCCAATTAGTAGTCAAGGTAAGATTAGAGACCCAAGTTTTCAAAATATGTACTGAACCTTCAAAGAGTATACTGGGTGTTATAACAAGTGGTTAGGGGTGAGTTGAAAATACCCAGTGTACCATCTTCCCTCATGAAAGTTATAATCTACATAGAAGACATATAACCTGTAAATCATTTAAAGACTAGTTCAGATACTGTTAAACTCACGTGACTCAGAAAGAAAAAAGAAAAGATTGGTTTAAGGATTGTATTAAGGAGGGCTGATGAATTAGCACCTTTGCCGTCAATGATACCTGGAGAAGGAAATGGCAATTCACTCCAGTATTCTTGCCTGGAAAATCCCATGGACGGAGAAGCCTAGTAGGTTACAGTCCACGGTGTCGCAGAGTCGGACATGACTGAGCGACTTCACCTCACCTCACCTCCATCAAGGATAAAGTCTTTCCCTGGGCTTGCCTTCAACTCAAGAGGCCTGAATTTCCTGTTTATTAACCTTCTAGTTAAGTTTTCTTGTTTAATTTGCTAGCCTTTTCCTGAACCTTAACTCCTTTCTCTATCAGAGATGGCTAATACTACTTACCTCTAATTATTTTCTAAGGACTAAATGGTTGACCAACTGCTTGGTAAATTGTAAGTTGTTATAACAATGTAAGATATCTTTATGCTCACTTTTCTGTGCCAGGGAAAAAAGTCTAGTTGAAGATCAAGATATTAATGATAAAATAATTATACTAGGTGATATTTATTGTGGGGTTTTTTTTTTCGTGTGTGTGGCCCATCATAGTTCTCAGTTTAATATGTTTTTGCTCATTTAATTTATGTAACACAATTTACTCATAGATACACATAGCCTAAAAATGATAAAAATACCAAGGTGTATGATAGGTTAAAAAATAGTTACCTATACCATTCTTTAATGTCAAACTGAATTGTGATTCGTTAATGCAAAATTCTGCATGCCAGACTCAGAATTTAGAAGATAGAACTTTTGAATTCTGAGTAAAAGAGATCATGGTGAACTGTGAAGGTCAAGAACAACTTTGTAGGAGGGCTTGGATATAATCTGAACTTTTAAAGATGGGAAGGATCTTGCTATCTGAGAAGAAGGGAGAGAGTATTCTAATCCAAGGGAAAAGAAGAGCATCATCAGCAGGGAATGAAATATCTTTCATGGCACAAGAAATACATCTTGTGCCCCAGATGTGGTGTTTGCTAAAAATGACTTTGGCCAATTTGTATATCTACAGTTAGGGCATGCAGCCGCTAATTTCCCTCTAGTCAGCATCACTAGCTATCTTTATTAATATATGTTTAACAATCGCACATCTTAATGCTTTCAAGACATTTGAATTTGAAGCCCCTTGCATAAAACAGAGCAGGTTTAAAATGGACAGGAGGAAAACATTACCTCAAAGGGGATGAACTCCCAAGGTTTATAAGGGTTGTTTCTTCGGATGCAAAGAAGGCTGTAATAAATATTATAATAGACAACACAAGAGTGTTTTAAAATATGAAATCGCAAGGTCATGAAAACTTGTGGGCCCTATTGAGAGAACTCGAAATAGTTTTAGGGTCTTTAAGTTTTTTGTACTTGGTGTAATTAGCCGTATTTAGTAGATGAGCAAAATGAATCATGAAGACTGTAACTTGCCTAGGGTCATGCTGCTAATAAGCAGTAGTTTAAGGATTAAACTATTGCTTGTATATCTATCATGTGCCAGGTACTGAGAGACACTTCCCATATATTTTCTCCTTAAATCCTTACAATAAGTTTGTATGTGTGGCATCAATACTGCCACTTTTGCCAAGGTTTTTACTACACATTTCAAATTAAGACTGGGGCCTCTTGATATCATGATGTATTTCAATAATCTCCAATTTTGGGGACAGACACTTTTGCTCTTTCACGTCAGCAGCATCAGAACCTCAAATCTAAGAAATTCAGCGTCACAAGAACCTCACCAGCCTTTCATGTGGGTTATTAATACCTAGTCAAACCCACTGGCACATTCAACCTGCTTGTGGTGGAAAAACCTCAGATACAGCAGTCACTAAGAGAAAACGTCAGAGTTCTCTGACCCTGTATTTTGTTCAATTATAATGTAAAGAATATCTTTGAAAAAATACGGGTAGTCAAATTGCCTGCTTTAAAGAAAAAGAGTAGGCAGAGACTCTGTAATTCCATACCTGTTTCTAGCCAGCCATGGCCTATAGAGATTTGGAAAAATGACTCAACTTTTCTCAGGCCTATTTTGGGTCCCTGCTGCAGAAACCTTCTGAATGAAATATGTCTTACAGTTGATATCCTGCTTCAAATCTACTTGGGTCTTCAAACAGCAGGGTGTCTAGAAATACTAGTCTCTGCTACGAGAGCAGAAATCTTACAGAGCCATGCAATTGGATCCACCCGGTCTTTAACTTGGGCCAATTCTTCCACAGTATGTGCAGACGCATTCTTAGTTGACTTGACTGCATAATAGAGATAATTATAAGTACTTACTTATCTCACAGGGGTCTACTGAAGATTAATTAGTTAATGTTGGCAGACCAAAGGTGCAATATATGTGCTAAGTATTATTATTATTACTGTGCCACTTATCTTGAAAGAATGTTGTTTCTGAAGTCATAGTGCCTATGTGCCATCTGCTCACAGCAGCCTTTACCATCTCTCTACTCAGAGACTGAATCCGGTATCTGAATAAATAGATGTGCTCAAAAAAAAATCTATCACACCTCCATCTGTGCTTATGGAATATGAATTCAGACATAGGCAGAAATGCAAATCAATCACAAGTGGAGAGGCTTCTCCAGGGCCCAGAGTCACATTTTGAGATGTTGCTCTAATATTCTTGCTTTTCATTTTAGAATCCGCTAACTCACGATGCGAGGCTTCTGTGAAATTCTCTCTTCTGCATCTGAAATAGGATGTCATGTTAGAGGCCTGAACTGCCTTCTCTTTTGTTCCCAGAAAGTTGAAAGAGAAAACTTCCCCAGAACACGTTCACTGCCAGTCTTTTGCAGAAATTAGCTCTATGCTTTTAATGCTTTATATATTAGTATAATTATTAGAAGCTAATGAGTTTTTCAAGGTTCTTATATGAAATCATGGTTTTGAAACTTCCCTCCTGCTGGAATTATAACTATGTTACAGACAACATGGCATGATCTATGACCCATTTTTACTAATGACAAAGAATGAAGATACAGCTTTTTATGAATAAGAACTCCTTCCAGAACATGACAGGGCATTGCAACTGTGAAAGCTCTGAAAATCAGAAAGATTCAAACCTTAAACTAAAATTATCCAAACGTTTCATGGATGCCGCTATTGTAATATAAATACCATTTATTTTTGCCTTTGAAAAAGTTATTGGTATCACAATTATCATAGATATTCAATATTCTTTCACAGTGGGTGCTCAATGGAATTATTTCTTCCCTCATCATCCTGCTAGCTCTTCCCTGAGTCTGCTGCCGAAAGTAAAATTATCTTCTCTCTGAAATGTGCCTCCCTTGATCCATAAATCCAGAATAATTCCAATAATGTTTTTGTATAGTTTTATTTTTTGTATCCAGTTTATTTACAAATTTCTCATCTAGTCCAAAGGCATGCTAAAATATCTTTTAAGGTGATAGTGGAATTATTAATCAAGAAGGAAATAAACTCCAGTTCATTGAAGTTCCTATGGCCTTTTATATGCATAACCTGATCTCATGGAGGATGCAAGCAAATTTGAATTCAATTCATCTAATCTAAATTATGCATCTACTTTATGAATTGGTTAGGTTTTAGGAATATAAAGAAGACTGAAATACCTTACCTAGTCTTTACCCAAGAAGATAAATCTATATCTAACTATATTAAAATGATAAGTTCCAAAGTAGGCAATTTGAGCAAGTCTTGAGAGAGCTCAGAAGAGGGAATGATTCATTCGCCTGAGAGTCAGGAAGGAGAGTTCCAGAAGGCTTGGATGATGTTTGAAGGGTATCCGTGAAGATGGATAATGTTTGAAGGATATCTGTGAAGGATGAAAACAGCATGGATAGAACAGAGGGTCAGAGAACTCTGAGGATTTCTCTTAGTGGCTGCTGTATCTGAGGTTTTTCCACCACAAGCAGGTTGAATGTGCCAGTGGCTTTGACATGGGCGGAAGGCGTACTTGGTTATCCTGACTGTCTACTTGCAAGAAGACTGCTACCCCTTTCAGCTCTGCTATGTCCTGTCTTGTTAAATATGAGCCTTGGACACCCTTCACATTTTAAAAGTTTTCTTCTTAGACTCTTGGATTTTACTGCCCTCTCAAACCTCAGATCCCTTGACCTAGTTTTCCATTGCTTGCCCCTATATGTGAAAATAGATGCCTTTCCCTATTTTGAACTGCCCCTTGAACATGACTTCAGCTCTGATTACAAAAGTACAGCAACCCCAGATACCACCCACCTGGTGTCCCTGCAGAGTTCACATTGAATAACTTGAGGGGACTTGGGAATACTTTCAGGCCAAGGAAACTATAAAGGGTAAAAAGAAAACATAGACAGCAAAGATTAGGACTTGTGTAACAGAAAACAAGCTGTCTGAGGGGGCCAAAGCTCTCTGTTCCCTCATGCACGAGGACATTTGAAAGAATGAGGTAACCAGCCCCACAATAGCAGTGATACTGTGAAAGAGCCAGGTAATCCTACCCCAGCAATGCCTCAGCCCATCCCTCAGAAAATGCTAATTATAGAGAGGGTATGCACACAAATAGACTTAACTCCCTGAACAGCCATGACATCGTTTCTTCTTAGAGAAGATGATCTAATCTATCATTCCTTGAACCTAGATTCTTCCCATTTAGGGGTCCAAGTCTCTCAGGGAATAGCTCTTAAGAACATCTAGAAAAGTTAAACATTTTATGAACTTCCTGATTTACTAATTTGTGATAGAGTAAATGCAGAGGTATTCAGGGGCTTGAGTCTTGGGTATTTTAGAGCTTGATTGCCTTTGCCAACCCATCTTGTTAGTGATACAATAATGGGTATCAGTTGAGGAGTCAAGGTTGCCCCTGGATTTGCTGATCTTTAATGGTACTCAGTAATTGAATAGACTGAGTCTGAAACCCTTGTCCCCTCAGGGATAATGTTGTGATGGAATGGGGCTAGCTCAGAAGACTTGCAGCAAGACCTCTTATGCAGCGCCTTCTCTGTAGACTAAAAAAGGGAGTCTGAACTCAGGGCTGTAAATTTGGCACTGTCCACGAGTTCTAAATTGACTTTAAAATGAATGAGGTAATGGAATACTCAGACAGAAGGCTCATCCATTATAGAAATACACCTCAAACTGGTCCTTCTTTTGGTAAAGGCTAAGGAGTACTTGGAGTTAAAACTTGGCAAGTTATTTGCTTACCAGGTCTTGCTGGGATTTGAATTAACTGTCACAGTGATAAAATTTTCCTAGAAGCTTAAATGAAAAAGCCAACATAATGTTACAGAAAGCCTTCAAAATTTTCAGAATTAACTGTTTGATCTAGTTAGCACCTCTAGTACTGTTGGTCCAGTCCATTTAAAACAGCTTTCTGCCGAGGGGATAAAGAGTGAAATTGAAGCAAATCACACATATGGCGTGGGCCTATCTATTTATGTAATAGAAGAAGAGGCAGAAAACAGAGCGAGAAGGACATGAGAAGAAAAGAGATAGTGCGAAGAAACCAATAAAATGCTCCTTTAGCAGACCCTGAAAATTCTCAATCAGGCCATTAAAAAGAACAACAAATTAAAGAGTATTTAAAAAGCATTCAAAACGCAGCCAGCTGAATAGAACCCACAAGCCTCTGTGAGCTTTTCACAGTGCTCAGGAGTTTCTCAGTGTACCGAGACTCTACTACGTTGCATGTGGTTTTCATTCTCTTGTTTTTATAGCTTTTTGGTATTTACTTTGGATCTGTTGAGACCTCTAACCATTTTCTGGTCTGAAGATGCTGTTGTAGACAATACCACAAAGATAATCTCTTTTTATAACTATCCCATCACACTAAAATCTGGGCATCTTTACTCTTTATTTAGTATGTCATAATTTAATCCTCTCAGCTACATTATGAAGTTGTTACCCATATCTCTATTTTGTTGCATAGTTGAGAATTTTCAAGATGGAATAACTTGCTCAGATAAGTAGTACAGCAGCTTCAAAATAAGATTGTCTGAATTTAATTCCTCTACTGTTTTTTCTAAATTACATGCATGCTATTAAATTCTTGCAGCCTCATTTATCTGTAGGAATTGTTCTGCAGTTGCATGATTAGAATTTTAAAAGATTACATTGACCACTGAACATCTCTTTACCTTCCCTTAACCCTCAGAATTATTTTTGCTTTGAGGGGACAAATAGTAAGATGATAATTATGACATGAAATGTTGTTATCAGACTTTTAAAACTTTGTAAAATTTATCCATCACTGTCAAATCATGAAAATATGAAATTTATAAAGAATCTACGTAACGCTTACTT
>SJYC01095448.1:0-18494 GCA_006408675.1 Madoqua kirkii
ATTCAATCCATACATCAATATATTAAAAAAATTAACTCACTTATACATTTGTTACTGTCACCTCCCAGTATATAATATATATGTTTTGGTTGATATTATGATTATTATTAACTTTTATTAGTAAAATTTACTTCAGAAAATTAGAAAATACATATTGAGTTCTCCCTGAGGAAATAATTATGCACTCACTTCATCAAACTTCCTCTTCTCTCATCCTCTTTCTGTTTTGTCATTTATATCATTATATAATTGATAAGTAATAATAATAATACCCATATTTCTTTACCAGTATTTATTTTATGTGCATGGAATCAATGGTCACCATTTTTATATTATTTTTCTTTAATTTTTTTGGAGTTAATAGTTCTTTTACAATCTCATGTTTAATTCCTTCTATCCAACCAAATGAATGTTATACATTGTATTATTTTTCATATTCTTTTCCATCATAGTTTATTATAGGATACTGAATATAGTTCCCTATCTGTCCTATATGTAATAGTTTCATCTGCTAATCCCAAACTTCTAAATACTTCCTCTCCATCACCCCTTCCCTTTGGAAATCATCATTCCTAAATTTCTAAAGGTTTCACTCCTGGTCTTTATTTTGACTAATCTTGGTCATGTTCGATTATATGATTAAGTAGTTCTTGAATATGCTTGAATGGGGATTGTATAGCCTGGGCTCTATGTAATTTCTCTCTGTCGCCTTAATTATTAAGAGACTATTTATTAATTATTTGTGTTGAGAACTAAATAATTTAGACCACCTTTTCCTTCCCTCAGCAATTTATTCTTTTCTCTAATTTGTTATATATTTTATTTTTATTAGCTGCCTAGAATTCATTTTTTATACTTTAAAGTCCAGCAACTTTTCCAGGATATGTTGGTTGATCCATATCACTTACTTTCCATATGATAGAATTTATAATTTTAATATACAAATTCAGATCTTTATTATTTCATTGTTTTAAGGGCTATATTAAGAAACTGTGTTCTTTTCCTTAGAAATATAAACTCTCTCTATATATGTATCCATGATATATTTTCATGTATAGAATTTATCCCCCTTATCTTTTATGACTGCACATTTATTTTCCTTTTTTAATGTTTTCTGTTTATTCAAGTTGATCCATGTCCCCAGTGTCTTTTCCATATTATCCCTACTATATTTTGTTTCTTTTAATGTGCCTCTGAGTACAAAATTGTTTTAACTCCAAATTTCACTTACATGTTAGCATTTTAATTTTTTTCTGGTATCTTCCTTTTCTGGCCTCCTTGATTGCATGTGTTTCTTCCTTGAACTCTCTTAAAAAAGGCATTTTTTCTTTAGGCTATGATGGAGAAAGATTTTTTGAAGGCTCACTCTTCTCTTCCATTATACATGTAATCATCTGATGCCCAATCCCATGCCTGTCCCCTGAATATTATTCCTTCCTGTTGATTGGGGCTGCAATATGGTTCAACTTTGTAGTCATGAAGTATGAATAAAGAAGAAGGAGGCCTAGTGGACTAGGGCATTTACTGCTTCAATTGGAACATTTTTTTCTCTGCTGATATGTCTGCCATGACCCTGGTACGTGCCAAGAGTATTTCTGCAGTAATGAGCCTTGCACATATAAGAATTGAAACGATCTCAAATGGAGGCAGCATAGTGCAGTGGGTATAGGCACAGGTTTTAGAACCAGATAGCCTTCTTGGTTTACAACTTAACTTCACTTACTAGCTATGTGCTGTTGAAGAAATAACCTCTCTGAGCTGCTCGCCTGTAGCTACCTCACAGACTTACTGTGCATATCAGTGACGTTAACATGTTTAGAGCACTCAGTACATAATAAGCACCCAAATAGTTTTCACAGCAATACTTAGAACCTTATATGGAACAACAGACTGGTTAAGAATTAGGAAAGGAGTATGACAAGCCTGTATATTGTCACTTTGTTTTTTTTAACTTATACGCAGAACATATACACATCATGTGAAATCTTGGGATGGATAAATCACAAGCTGGAATCAAGGTTGCCAGGAGAAATGTGAATAACCTCAGATATGCAGATGCTACCACTCTAATAGCAGAAGTGAAGAGGAACTTAAAAATGGCTCTTGATGAGGGTAAAAGAGGAAGGTGAAAAAGCTAGCTTAAAACTCAACATTCAAAAAACTAAGATCATGACATCCCAGTCCCAGTACTTCATGGCAAATAGAAGGGGAAAAGTGGAAACAATGACAGATTTTCTTGGGCTCCAAAATCACTGCAGATGGTGACTGCAGTCATGAAATTAAAAGACACTTGCTCCTTGGAGAAAAGCTATGACAAACCTAGACAGCATATTAAAAAGCAGAGGTATCACTTTGCTGATAAAGCTTTAGTCAAAACTATGGTTTTTCCAATAGCCATGTATGGATGCGAAAGTTGGACCATAAAGCAGACTGAGCGTGAAGAATTGATGCCTTCAAATGTGGTGATGGGGAAGACTCTTGAGAGTCCCTTGGCCTGCAAGAGGGTCAAACCAGTCAAACCTAAAGGAAATCAACCCTGAATATTAACTGGAAGCACTGATGCTGAAGCTTCAATACTCGGTCACCTGATGTGAAGAGCTGACTCACTGGAAAAGACCCTTATGTTGGGAACCAGTGAAGGCACAAGGAGAAGAGGGTGGCAGAGGATAAGATGGACTCAGTGGGCATGAATCTGAGCAAACTCTGCAAGACAGTGAAGGACAGGGAAGCTTGGTGAGCTGCAGTTCATGGGGGTGCAAAGTCAGACACGACTTAGCAACTGAACAGCAACAACTTTCATTAACACTAAAACACTTGTTGTAATACAGCATACTTAATGGTGAGGACTGCATGGTTTCAAACACCAGCTCTGCCTGTTTTTAGCAGTGTGACATTGTAGAATTTATTTTAACTTCCTGATTCCTCATATGCAAAAAAATTATGTTAGTACTTATTTCATAGAGTGTAAGGGAGGTTTAATACAATATATGATATATGGTAGAGACTCAGTAGTTTTATTGATAATCATAGCTCACAGGGAAACCTAACTTGGCATAGAATCAGAGTATAATTTAATTTTGATTCATTCATGGGCATTAAATAATGCCTGAACATGGGTGTTTCAGGGTGTTTATGACATGTGAGCATTTACCACAGTATTTAGTACAATAATAACTTAGTAAGTGGTTGTAAAATGAATAAAATGAATAAATATTAATAGAAAGAGTGATGTTAATTTCATACCACTGCCCTTTTGGCTCTCTGAGGGCACCATGGCGGTCAGCAAGAACAAGCGCCTTACGAAAGGAGGCAAAAGGGAGCCAAGAAGAAAGTGGTTGATCCATTTTCTAAAAAAGATTGGTATGATGTCAAAGTACCAGCTATGTTCAGTATAAAGAATATTGGGAAGACATTGGTCACGAGAACTCAAGGAACCAAAATCGCATCTGATGGCCTCAAAGGTCGTGTTTTTGAAGTGAGTCTTGCTGATCTGCAGAATGATGAAATAGCATTTAGAAAATTCAAGCTAATTATGGAGGATGTTCAGGGCAAAAACTGCCTAACTTTCATGGTATGGATCTTACCTGTGACAAAATGTGCTCCATAGTGAAAAAATGGCAGACCATGATTGAAGCTCACGTTGATATCAAGACCAGCGATGGTTACTTGATTTGTCTGTTCTGTGTGGGTTTTACTAAAAAGTGTAACAATCAGATTCGCAAGACCTCTTATGCCCAGCACCAGCAGGTGTGCCAGATCTGCAAGATGATGGAAATCATGACCTGAGAGGTGCAGACAAATGACTTGAAAGAGGTGGTCAATAAATTGATTCCAGATAGCATTGGAAAAGACATAGAAAAGGCTAGTCAATCTATTTGTCCACTCCATGATGTCTTCGTTAGAAAAGTAAAAATGCTGAAGAAGCCCAAATCTGAATTGGGAAAACTCATGGAGCTATATGGTGAAGGTAGTAGTTCTGGAAGAGCTACTGGGGATGAGACAGGTGCTAAAGCTGAGCGAGCTGATGGATACGAGCCACCAGTCCAAGAATCGGTTTAAAATGCAGACTCTTAATGGTGACAAATAAAAGATCTTATTTGTGGTAAAAAAAAAAAATTTCATACCACTTTCCCCCCAACACTTTTGCCTCCTGTTTTTAATTGTGGAAAAGATACTGAGTTCAGTTTGGAAGGTTTCCTACTTCATGATCTTATTTATCCTTTCTTGTCTTCTTTGTTTTCAGTGATGCCTTTTCTTTCTATTCCTATTTTAATAGTACCAATTATCTACAAGAATATAGTCGAGATTGATGGGAATTTGAAGTCCTTTAAATTCCAATATAAATATTATTTTTATCTCCTAGGATCAAGCCTCTAATTCAGCTTGAATACTATTATGGATTGCCTTAATTACAGCCCATCTATGTGGGACAGATAGTTCACAATATTTATTTAAAACATTATCCTGATACAGAGAACTTTCAGTTACATATTTTCCACTTAATTTATTTGACTCATCATTATTTGTTTGCAGTCACTTGTATATCCTAAGTTTAATAGGAAAATGGCTTTCCTTCTCCAAATAGTAACCAAGCTTCATTTCCCCAGCTGTGATAGAATTGCCAGGCTTTGTGCCTGATTCTTGTTTAACCAGCTTACTGCAGTTATTATCTTTATTATTGTTATCGTTACTGTTCACTGAGTGCTGAAAACCTATTCAACACTTTTAAATATTTAAGTCAAACATAAATCAAATATAGCTTCTGCCCTGGCAGCTCCTATCCTGAGTGCTACAACTGATACTGCAGAAAAAGAAAGAAATAGATGAGAATACAATGAATTTAGTTCATTAGGGTTAACACCATTTCATACTCAATTCTTTCACTAATGTTATTTCTGAGGAGATCTCTTGAACTACCTTAAGTTCTTTGAGGAATATGAAAAGTAAAAGGCATATAAAAATTTGCAATTTGCTCTGGAAGACCAAAAATATGCATATAATATGACTAGACAAAAATTACTAGATACTCTGTGCTAGTCAATAAATATTCCTTGAGCCTCTACTGAATGCCAGGTATGAAGAGAGAGGCTTAGCATACAGAAAAGTTAAGACATAGTCTATTTGATTTCAAAGAACTAAGAATTTGAATTGAACATGGAGAGAAAATATTACTTGACAATACTAATACTGCGACCACTCAAGCTGATGTTTATTGCAAAGTCATTGCATGTGCAGTTACTCTTTTACAGGCATTTCACATTCTGAGTTTCTCATTATCATTTTAAAGATGAGGAACTGAAGGCACAGAATATTGCGGTCACTTGCTCCAGATCATCTAATTAGTAAGACCATTGTGTATATAGGCCTAAAAATGAAGGTGAGATACAGTGGGCTCAGAATTAGGAAAATCCTTTTGAAAGAGCTAAATTTTTGTGCAGTCTCAATAAGAGAAGGACTTTCAGGAGGAAGGAAGGGCAGCAACCAGTGTTCAGTGAAGAAGCGTAGGTGTGGAGAGGAGTAAAAATATTGGTTATAGAGCAAAGGAAGACAAGCTTCGGTTCTGCTCAAGATTTTAGGGAAATCATGAAAAAAACGCTTCTAAAATGCCAGAAAAGTTGAGTAAGGTAATCGAAGATAACAGCTTCTCCCCACAAAAGTTTTCCCTGCCTGTTGTGGAAAAACTTGGACTGAACGTCCAGGTAGCATTTGAGAATTGACCTGACAGATGAAAAGCTCTGTTGTTTGCCTAATGTCTTACAGTGCCTCCGAGTTGCTCTTCAGAGCCAGGGCATTCTTTCCAGACTATCACTCCCAATATTGCAGATAACGCGAGACAGAATACAGAACCAGGCCGTTATCTCTATTAACACTTAGTGCCCATTAGCTCATTTGTGAGTTTATTGGCTCACTTAAGTTATTAGGTCTCAGTGACAGAATGCTAAGCAGGCAAGAGATTTTAATGGAGGTGAGAGTGTATTGTAGGACTGCTAAATCATAGCTAAGCAATGGACACTGCAAAGTGATGACAAGTCAGGGAAACTGAAAGGTGAAGCAGAACTTGAGTCCTAACTTTGTGAGTTTGCCTGGCGCTGGCCCTGAGAAATCAGACAGGAAGCATCGGGTAGAATAATGAGTAGGGTAGAAAGGGAAATGGGGTATGACTCCTCAGTTTTTTTTATATAACACTCTTGGCAGTGGTGTGCAGGGACTGCTCATAACAGTTTCTGAGAGCTGATTGTTAAATTGACAGAAATCCAGCAGCCAGTTCATAAACTGATGTCATATTAAAGTTGACCATCGTGGGTATATTTACACCATGGAAAGTGGCAAGTGTTAAAAATCGAACTTTCGGTTAATACCTTCCCATCTTCCCCAACTCCCATCCCCTCCCCTACCCACAAGGCACATACTTCCTTTGTGGTAGATTGAAAGCTAAGACAAGAAAGGGAAGGCGTGAGGGTTAATTAGCCCACCATGGGCTCTGAGGGGACAGATGCCTTACACTGTGCTAATAGGAATAGAACCTCCTGGAGAAAGTGAGGACAGAATGCCCTCCAACCCCATCATTTCTTGCACTCATATGAGCAAATACACTTGATGATATTTTTAGTTTCTTGCTTTTCTAAGACTATAAGATACCACAATGTCTGTGATTCACAAGAGTGAAGAATGGGAGAAAGATTTAGAAAGTGAAAATGTTGAGGGGTGTTATTGATTGAACAGTTTAGGGAACCACAGTGGCTGAGGCAATGTAGACTGTATTTCCTTAAAACGGGGTTGCTTCTTCAGTTCAGTTCAGTAGCTCAGTCGTATCCGATTCTTTGAGACCCCATGGACTGCAGAACGGCAGGCCTCCCTAGCCATCACCAACTCCCGCGGTTTACTCAGACTCATTGCTTCTTCATCCTCCACTTAAATTCTTATTCTTCGAGCTCTTCTTCTTCCACTGTGACTTCATACAGTTTTTGCAAATGTTTTAGACTGGAGAATATCAAGGGAAAAGAAAGCGAAAAGGAAAGGTTTATAAAAGGCCTCTAAGAAGAACAAAAGCAGACTATTAGGGGGGAAAAAAAGGTGGCAGGGAAAACAAAAAGTGCAGCAATACTTTCTAACATCCTATTAGTAAGAGCCCTGAAATTCTCAAGTTGCGAGAATAAAGCCACTTAAGCAGATGGGGGAAGATAAAAGTTAGATGAAACGATAAAATATTCCAGTTACTAAGCTGAAGAAACCATTAGTGGAACTCCTCCTTTCATTTAAACAGCATGAATAAGACTCGTTCAATAATAAATTCTTCTCCTGCAAGCTGTTTGTAGAGTCAAGGAACTTCTCTCGTGCAGGTGTTCCATGTGTGAAATGCCAAAACAGATAATACAAGCCCCAAACATACCATATTGTGGTTAGAGGGAACGCTAACCCCAAAGACACAGTAAGAGGAATAAGGGGTTTTCAGAACAAAAGTATGTTTGTGCTTCAGTGCTGTCTTAAAGTGACTCCATTCGTTTTAATCACTTATACTTTTTGTGCCATAAATTCCATATGTATACTAATTATACTAGTAAAATTTGAGTTTAACGTTGCAAAGAGAGAGTTTGTGAGTTCTGTGAGAAGATAGAGCTTTTCCTAAAGGATACAAACTCAACTTCAGGTCATTACAAACGAAATTTACTGTAGAAATTATTTGCAGGATAGCTTAAGAGCTTGATTTGGCGTGCTCATGCATGCAGAGCTCCTGGAGAAGTTATGGAAACTTATAGCTCTATAAATGCCAGCTGTTGAAGGCAGACTGCACATGAGGAGGAAAGAATATGAAGATGTGAAAAGGAAAAAAATGGGAGCAAAGAGAAACATCAGGCTACATATTTGATTTATGCAAAGACTATGACAAAAACAGGTTGGATATTGCTTAGGAGAGATGGGAAAAAAGAAATAACAGTGATTAAAAGTATCAGAGTGGGCTTGGAGGCTCAGGGATTTCTTGTGTATATTCATTAAGTTAACCTTGCGCATTGATATTTTTGCAGCCACTGTTAAATATACAGGGTAAATATATATCTACACATATGTTCATACATTTATACACCAATATATGCATAATTGATTATGCACATCCATGCACACATACGTATGTACATATACACACATAATATATATACATATAAAATGGAGTGTAAATAGGATAGAAAAGTAGTGTAAAGACTGCATTCTAGAAATTTCTAGTTTAATTCAGGATACAGGGTGTGATATACAGAATAATTGAACTATAGTGTAATACTTTGATGTCCCATTTGTTTTCAACTCACTTTAATTTGGGTCTTGTCCCACAAGTCATTGAAAGAGCTCTATAGGCAATTGTCAGAGAAGGCAATGGCACCCCACTCCAGTACTCTTGCCTGGAAAATCCCATGGATGGAGGAGCCTGGTGGGCTGCAGCCCATGGGGTCGCTAAGAGTTGGACACAACTGAGCGACTTCACTTTCACTCTTCATTTTCATGCACTGGAGAAGGAAATGGCGACCCACTTCAGTGTTCTTGCCTTGAGAATCCCAGGGATGGGGGAGCCTGGTGGGCTGCCGTCTATGGGGTCGTGCAGAGTCAGACACGACTGAAGCGACTTAGCAGCAGCATCGGCAGCAGCATAGGCAGTTGTGGTCAATCAAATGTAACATACTTTTTAAAGGTCCCCCCCCTCCGCCCCCCGCTTTAAGCTTTATAATATTAAACTGATCTGCAACATTTGACCTCTGCTCACATTCTGAAACTTTCTTTTAATTCACCCTTTTTTCTTGATTTCCTTCTCTGGATACATACTCTGTCTCCATGCATGGCCTTTCTGTCCTTTGCTGTTCTGTTGAAAGGTGAAGCTCTGCAGAAGTCTTCTCCTATAATTTCATCCTTTTCTCCTATAATTTCATCCTGTGGGTGTTTTCTCTTGTACGCATTTATCATCATATAGACATTGATAATTCTAAATCCAGCCTAAACCTCTTTGTTGTGTTTATATATAAACTCAGATGTTTATATATAACCACCATTCTAAGTGTCCACTAGGCTATCTTATACCACTTCAAGATCACCACATTCACACTGAACTTTTAGTTTTCTTACAATCTTCAATAAACCTGCCCTTCCTCCTATCTTCCCCCTCTTAGGTGGTGACATTCCCATTATCTCAGAAACCATAAGCCTGAATCATACCTCACTTTCCCTACTCTCCCATCAGCTCCCAAAATGAATCCCTGTGAAACAGTGTCAATAATAATTCTCAAATAATTTTTCATTGGAGTCTTTTTTCCTTGCCCAGGGCTACCTACTTTCTAGAAAAGTATAATTTTTCTAGCAGTTTTTTAAAAAAATTTTATTTTTACTTTATTCTACTTTACAATACTGTATTGGTTTTGCCATACATTGACATGAATCAGCCACAGGTGTACACGAGCTCCCAATCCTGAAACCCCCTCCCACCTCTCACCCCATATCTAGCAGTTTTCTAAGTGATCTTTCTCTTTTCAAAGTTTTCAACAAATAATTCCTAGATGAATGCGTCCAAAATATGTCTGATTTTATTCCTCCTTATGAAAATCCTTCAGTGTCTTCTAAACACGTGCAGATAAAGCCCTAAATTCCTGAGCATGGCATAAAAAGCATTTTATAACTTGCCTTCTGGCCACTTGTCCAGCCCCACTATCACTACCTTCCCTTTCACTTCATCGTAATTCTGGATGCATCTGGGGCTTGGCTCAGGTGCCTTTTCTTTGGAGGCATTTTCTTTCACACGCTTACCTCTAGTTCTTATAGCACCTGGGAGTTGCCTCAACCACAGTCCATTGCATTTATTAATTTTTTTTCTTGTTTAACTTTCCTACTGCACTTGGGGAGATCTTGGAAGGAAAAAATCATTTCTCATTTGTCTTTGAGTCATCCATGTGGAGCAAAATATCTGGTATATAAGAAATGCCCAATGCACAACAAGTGTGTTGTTAGTGACTGATTTTGAGGTTAAATAGTACCAAATCTGGTAGGACTATATTTGGGTAAGGGAAAAGAAATATTCTTTTCCCCCACCCAAACAAAACCTTAGTAGATTAAAGAGTGTTTTATTTCTCTTTCATGTTAAAGAAAGCCAAAGGTATTTATTAAGAGTTGGTGTGGCCACCCCACCATGATCAAATCTGGGATCTTCAGTCTTTCTCCTCAAAGATTATCAGCGCAGGGTTTTCATATTCAAAGTAATTTTCTGATCCAGGATGACTATTGGATTTCCAGCCTTCAGATCTCTGTTGTAGGCAAGAAGAAGGAGGAAGAAAGGCAAGCAAAACCGAGCAATGAGTACCCGAGTCAAGCCCCTTCAAAAGAACTTCCTTGGAATCCTCTCTCCAGTCCTTATTCTAACTTCTCTTTGGTCGCCACCATCAGCAAAGTAGGGGAGGAAACAATTCTTTAGTTGGGACATGTCTTCTTGGAGTAAAATTAGCATCTGTTAATGTAGAAGAAGGAAAAGTGGATTTTCAGTAGACACATTTTAATATTGGCACAAGTGCCAAAGTTCATTGTACCAATGACCAATTCTGTGTAGGAGTTTTGAAAATAACCCAATCACTGAAGTGTCCTTGCAGAGAGGAGACTGGAAAGTGAAAGTGAAGTTGCTCAGTCGTGCCTGGCTCTGCAACTCCATGGATAGCAGCCTGCACTAAGCTCCTCCATCCATGGGATTTTCAAGGCAAGAGTACTGGAGTGGGTTGCCATTTCCTTCTCCAGGGAATCTTCCCAACCCAGGGATCGAACCCAGGTCTCTCACATTGAAGACAGATGCTTTACCGTCTGAGCCACCAGGGAAATCTGGGAATATCTGTAAATGAACTCTGAAAGATGAATAAGATTGGAGTAAGCTTGGGCATGAATGTCAATCCAGAGCAAGAAAACACTATGAGTAAAATTTAGAATGAAAGATCAAGGCTGGTAGGTTTGGGATATTTGTTGCTTGCTATCGATCTTTACCAGATTCTGAACTCTTGGAGTAGAGACTATACCCTAATTATTGTAGTTTTCCTGTATATAACACAGCCCCTGACACCTAGTAGGTGCTCAGTCAATTATGTACTAGAATTGATGTTGTAGATGTATTAGAGAAAATATTTGGAGAAATTTTTTGAACACACAAAATAAGTTGGGCTTAATTCTAACATCACTTCGTGGGAAATAGATGGGGAAGCAGTGGAAATAGTGGCTGACTTTATTTTGGAGGGCTCCAAAATCACTGCAGATGGTGATTGCAGCCATGAAATTAAAAGATGCTTACTCCTTGGAAGGAAAAGTATGACCAACCTAGATAGCATATTCAAAAGCAGAGACATTACTTTGCTGACTAAGGTCTGTCTAGTCAAGGCTGTGGTTTTTCCATTGGTCACGTGTGGAATTGAGAGTTGGACTATGAAGAAGGCTGAGCACAGAAGAATTGATGCTTTTGAACTGTGGTGTTGGAGAAGACT
The DNA here is from genome assembly GCA_006408675.1 of Madoqua kirkii. Lineage (NCBI taxonomy): Eukaryota > Metazoa > Chordata > Mammalia > Artiodactyla > Bovidae > Madoqua > Madoqua kirkii. Next base: position 11,490 of record SJYC01095448.1, read on the forward strand.
CTTGACTGCAAGGAGATCCAACCAGTCCATTCTGAAGGAGATCAACCCTGGGATTTATCTTTGGAAGGAATGATGCTAAAGCTGAAACTCCAGTACTTTGGCCACCTCATGCGAAGAGTTGACTCACTGGAAAAGACCCTGGTGCTGGGAGGGACTGGGGGCAGGAGGAGAAGGGGACGACAGCGGATGAGATGGCTGGATGGCATCACCGACTCGATGGATGTGAGTCTGACTGAACTCCGGGAGTTGGTTATGGACAGAGAGGCCTGGCGTGCTGCCATTCATGGGGTCACAAAGAGTCAGACACGACTGAGCGACTGAACTGAACGGAATTGAACTGAATTCTAACATAGGTGTAGGCATTTAAAAATTTTGAGAGGAATTAATATATTTCCACAGGACAATGAAAATATTTCCAAAGGACCAGTTTTATGATCAACGTGCTAGAGAAGGCCATAGCGACTCTAAAAAATGCAGTTTGAAGAAGTAAGAAATTTAAGTAAAAGGGAAACAGGAGATAAGCAGAAACAAGAAATGGTTAAAGATACTCTTTGATAGCAATTATTACCCTTGTTCCCTGATACCACCTTTTCCCTTTCCCTGCTTGATATTTTTCTGTATCAATTTATTCAATTTTTAAAATAGTGTATCTTTGAGGGCAATAGGAAATATAGTGAATTGGTTTGTTGGATTTACAATGTTGGCAGAACATCCAAGTCAGAAAGATAGACCTGAAATTGAGAAATAAATTCTGAGCTGGAGATACAGATTTGAGGATTATTAGTATGATGCTATTTATTAAGCTGTGGAGTATTAATAAGAGCAGCTCTACAGAGAAGATAAGGTACAGTGAACAAAGAAAAAAGCAAAAGAATAGGTAAGAAAGATAAAATTTCAGATGGTAATTACAACTATAGAAGAGTCTTCTTCAGAAAATAATGAAGACTTTTGCATCTTGAGGCACAAGAATAGTGAATTGGTTTGTTGGATTTACAATGTTGGCAGAACATCCAAGTCAGAAAGATAGACCTGAAATTGAGAAATAAATTCTGAGCTGGAGATACAGATTTGAGGATTATTAGTATGATGCTATTTATTAAGCTATGGAGTATTAATAAGAGCAGCTCTACAGAGAAGATAAGGTACAGTGAACAAAGAAAAAAGCAAAAGAATAGGTAAGAAAGATAAAATTTCAGATGGTAATTACAACTATAGAAGAGTCTTCTTCAGAAAATAATGAAGACTTTTGCATCTTGAGGCACAAGTGAACGTGTAAATCCTCTCTCCTCTTGTCTTCTTTAGCCAGGGAATGCTAAGACTAGGTGAGGGGTGGGAATGGAATGAGACTTTTATTTCTATGGTATGGATCCAGGTTGCCTTTTACATTGCGTGTGTTTTTACTTTTAGTAAAATGAATTAAATTAAAAAACAGATAGAAGGTGGTACTGGTTAGAGCTGTGGGTACTGCTGTAAGAAGTTCTTAAGAGTACAAAGCTGGGGAGTTTCGAGCTGTTGCCAGAAGTAACCAGACTTCTGAGAACGATCTGGTCTGAATGAGAGATTGTGCTCTACACAAATAGTTTCTCTTTCTCATTCCTGTTTGTTTCTGGGAATTTTTTCCCTAACTCTTCCTATAAGTATAGTAGACCTTTGAACTTTACAAGTCCTCTTACATGTGGATTTTTTTTTCAGTTAAGACATATACATACTATAAATGTATTTTCTCTTCCTTATGATTTTCTTAATAATATTTTTGTTATGGCAAGAATATAATATATGATATATAAATAACATACAAATATGTTAACTGTTTATGTTATTAATATGGCTTCTGATCAACAAAGTGAAACTCACGTAGCTGTGTCTGATTCTTTGCGACTCCATGGACTGTGGCCTGTCAGGCACCTCTGTCCATGGAATTCTCCAGGCCAAATGTTGAAGTGGGTAGCTGTTCCCTTCTCTAGGGTATCTTCCCAATCCAGGGACTGAACCCAGGTCTCCCATATTGCAGGCATATTCTTTCCTATCTGAGCCACCAGGGAAGCCCAAGAATACTGGAGGGTATAGCTTATCCCTTCTCCAGCAGATCTTCTAGACCCAGGAATCAAACTGGGTCTCCTGCATTGCAGGCAGATTCTTTACCAGCTGAGCTACCAGGGAAGCCCCCTGATCAACAGTAGTCTATTAGTAAACTTTGTGGAGAGTCAAGAGTTCTATGAGGGTCATCAGTTGTGCAAGGCTATAATCCCTTCACTGTTCAAGGATCAACCATATATCCTTGGTGAATTGGGTGGTAATGAAGAGCAGTTTCCTGGGCTTTTCTCACTGGGGGAAGCATTTCATCAATTTCACTTTTAGTTGGTTTGTTCTGACATCTGATAGGCCACACTGTAACAAAATTATTAGCTTTGGAGTTGAGGAGCAAGTACATCCCTAGTAAAGTGAAGGCAACATCCCTAGTAAAGTGAAGGCGTTCAGTTGTATCTGACTCTTTGTGACTGTAGCCCACCAGGCTTCTCCATCCATCGGGTTTTCCAGGCAAGAATATTGGAGTGGGTTTCCATTTCCTTCTCCAGGGGATCTTTCCCACCCAGGGATCGAACCCAGGTCTCCTGCATTGGAGGCAGACACTTTACTTTCTGAGCCACCAGGGAACCCTAGAAAGAAAAAAAAAAAGGCCCACCCAAAGCATTTGAATACACAGCAAATTCAAGTCAATAAATATTTAGTGAGAATTTAGTTTGTTGCCACCTTGGTGTACAAGACTGACATGGTTTTAGGAGAAACTCACACAGTAGCGGCTTAGATGCAAAGTCTTTAAGACTATATTGTTAAGAATTTCTAGTCTCCTGCAAAGTAGTTTGTCCTTGAAAGAGAAACAACATGCAGCTTGTGGTACCTCCATGGTGCAGTTTTGTTTTCATAACTAATGTTTTGCTAGCCTCACTGAATATAGGCAACACTCTTGGTATAGTAATATTATTCTTGGCGAATGATAACTCTTTTAGTCATGTTCTAAACAGAGAAGGATTTTGTGCTGTCATTTGCTTCTCAATAAGAATAAAAATTTAAATTAAAAATCAAGCTAATAGTGGATGTCTCAGTGGCAATATTCCTGTAAATTTTATTGGTTTTGCCCAGTCAATCAGGTACTTGGCATCGGTAAATTTTTCATACCTGGTTAAACTTGTGAATCTTTGGAATTCGAATTGAGTTATGTCAAAAATTACATTAAACACAATACCTCAGGTTGAGCTCAGAAAACTTAATTGTTCCATATGATTTGTAATGAAGGCATCAGCAGTCCCGTAATTCTAATTCCTATTTGTAATATTTCATAGAGTAGAAATATTCTGAAAGTTAGAAATTAGAATAATTACTCCTGGACATCGCTCTGTATTTCCCTTCTAGACGTTGTACATTTTACAATTTCTATTTAATAAAGGGTCATTCTGCTATCTGGTAAAGTAGTCTGGCACAGAGATTCTAGAAGCAAGTTCCAAGCAGAGTTTTATTTGCTTTTTGCCTTTGTTTACATCCTGAGCCCAGTTTTATTTGCAGAATTTATTTATGAAGCTCTTTTCCCCTTCTTGCTTGTGAAGCAGCTCTTGGGTCTGTGAGGCGCAGAGTAGTGTTCTCATCATGCATATATTTAGCACCCTAATCTCTGCAACCAGCTTTAGCTGCTTGGTATACTTTGCTTGACATTTTCTTGTATGCTTTTTGACATCTGCTTGCAAACTCCTGCAGCCTTTTCAGTCCTGATATTCACTTGTTTCATCTGATGTTGTTATCACTCTCCTTAGATATGCAGATGTGTTGCTTCCTTTCCAGTCCTGTCCCTTCAGTCTTGCTAGAGAGGAGACTCACACCCATTGCCTGCTGATTGGTTTCTTTGCCTGTTTATTGTTATACTATTTTCCTGCCTCATACCTCTAGCTTCATACTCTTCCTTTGAGAACTGACTGCCTTGAGTTGACTTTTTAATGCAATCCATTTTTTGGCATACATGCATGCGAACTGCACAATGGATTGTATTTCAAAGAAGGCAGTACTTGACATCATCCTTTTCAATGACTCCAACCAAATTATTTGCAAAACTCTTTCACAAGAGCTTGAAAAAGCCTCATGAAATGAACACTTGTCAGAAATGATTTTATAAACTTGAGTCATTAGCAACCTAAGGTGCTGTCTCATCACACGGCATCACTTTGTGTCAACAATCATCCTTTCTGATCATCACAGCTGAATTAATCGTTTATTTGCCTTTAGTATCATGTAGATCTGTGACATTGTCTGAGTGTTTGGTAATGAAACTGAATGTAGCACAGTGCTTTCTTCAGATCTCTGAATATTTCAAAAGACAGAATCTTTTGTCTCTCTGGAAATGTGCCACACTTGTAATGCAATTTATATCTGTGGGAAGGATGCCTGCGGGAATGCAGGCTCACAGCAGCCATGAATTCAGGTAAGCTAAAACAGGTCCTGAGACCCTGACATCATCTATGTAATGGCTCAGAGTCATGAAAGTTTACACCTAATGCTATATTTCTAGTTTCTGAAACAAAGGCTCTCTTAAATCTATGTTCCAATTATCAGAAGATATTGGGTCGTAGTTAATTGGTAAAAATCTGTCAGTGCTGAAGGTGAAGCAGTAAGGAGCTCAGCTTTCATCGATGCTGAACGTGTGATGTCTCACACATAATATTTAAGTCAGTAGCTTAACCTTCCTTGTATATTTAATGCACGATAAGCTACTAACACAGCATTTTGAAGTATTTAGGTAACTCTATGTTTGAATTAACTTTGAATGAGCAGCAAAATATTTTTTCTAGTAACATTAATAGGAAAAGATAACTCTGTACATGATTTTGTCCCTATTCACTACTAATAATAATCGACATACAATATTTGAATTTTATTTCTAATAGCAGACATTGTATTATATGGGTGGAATAAATTATTGGAAGATTCAAAAAATTGTAAACAATGCAGTATTACAAATATTCTCTCCAATAACCATGATAAAATGTTTTCTTTTTGCATTTCAAAGATTTTTTTTTTAATACTTTATTCTATTTTACAATACTGTATTGGTTTTGCCATACATTGACATGAATCAGCCACAAGTGTACACGATCTCCCAATGCCGAAGCCCCCTCCCACCTCCCACCCCACACCATCTCCCAGGATCATCCCATACACCAACCCCAAATCTTTTTAAGGTAACTTAAATAATATTTCTTGTATTTATCAGACTTTGGACATTTTTTTTTTAACTATCCTAGAGGAAGAAAAAGGCAATAGCATAGTTTTCTGGAAGAACTGATTTCCTCCCCAGCTCTTTAAACATTGAGCTAAGTACATGACTTATTGAAGTGAAATAACCTGCTTTCAACAGTTGTTAATATATCATTAATAATCATACATGCAATAAATAACAACACATGAGTTATTTCCTAAGAGATATATGACTGCAAATTGCAGTAACAAATCACAGCGTGTGTAAAGAATGCTCATTACTCTAGTGTGTACAGAAGCTGTTTTAACAACTGTATTCTTTATGGTGAAGCTCACCCTAATTAGCCTTGCAGATTCCTTAGGGAACGTGTGCAGGATGTTTGACATTGCGATGCTGGAGCGAAAGTGGGGGAGGAGGATATCATTTCTGCACCAAGAAAGCACCAGGCCCCAAGCCTGGCTTTCTATTCAGTCACTTGTTTTAATGTATGCATTGTGGTGAAAGTAAATAGCCTTTTCAAACAAGTGGATAATAAGGGTGTTTGGAATTAAATGACTAATTAAATCAATATTAAACATGAAAGCTAGACGGCAATGTGGACTAACATCTTTTCCCCCCTCTGTGGTGCTCCTTCCAATACAAAGGTGCATACTGCCTAAAAGTTAGAGTAAGTAAAATATGAATTGCCAAACTGAGAACTCAGCAGCAGGGACAGATTTTATATCTTTGGAAAGAACAGACTTGTTAGACAAGGGTAAACCATCACTGGCTGACAGTTTTGGCCTCCTTGACATCCAGAGGTCAGGCCTGGTTACATTTCAATTTACAGATTCCAGAATATTATCTCTAGATAGCATGTGTTCAGGGATGTTCCTGAGGAGGCTGCAGAGATTACTTACACCTGTGATGGACTTTAAAACAGTCTTGACAGTTGGCACCAAGATTCCTTGCAAAGAGATAATACTTTGGTTTATCTTGGTTTGGTTCCTCTTGGTTTAGGATAACTCTGATAAAGGCTCAAAATGTTAGGTTAGCCTCAGGTGATAGGTCAAACTTTGAGGGAATTTGTTGGCCTACAGATAAGCAAAGTAAAAAGACTGGTAACTACTTTACATAATAAATAGGAACATGATGGACTGAGTAAAGGCAATGGAGGAAGGTGAGGAGAAAGGATAATTCAAAAATGTAGCGCGGCACAAATTTTCCTTTTTTTACGCGTACAATTCTTTTTCTTCTTTTACTGTGTTCAGTTTAATTTTAATTTCTTTGAAAGACTACAATATAAAGCCAGTTTTGCCACAGCATTCAGGACAATTGGACATAGACACATAAAACAATAAGGAAGAGAAATGAATAGCTCCCTTGAGTGAACCAATATGGAACAAAGAGAAGAAACCATCCATAGACTTCATCGATAAAAACAGAGATTGACAAGTGAGAACCAGAGAGAGTAATAGTTCTGGAAAGGAAGACTTGAGAAGGTGGATAAATATCTGGAGGTGAGCTGGGAAAAATTTGTTTTCAACAGGCTTACGTTATGCTTCCTTTGGAGAAAAGTGTTTACTTTTACCTGTGAGTCTTATTTTAATAATTCCATGATACTTTCCAAGACCTTTCTCAGGACTGCATTAAGTTCAGTACAAGTGTGACACCATATCGAGTGGCAAAATCCATAATCATGGAAATGCTAATAATGTTAATTAATTTCTTATATTAGTTTTGAGAATAAAATGAAATGCTTATTCTCAGGTGAATGATTGCTC
>SJYC01095449.1:0-13632 GCA_006408675.1 Madoqua kirkii
ATCAAATTGCCAACACCCGCTGGATCATAGAAAAAGCAAGAGAGTTCCAGAAAAACATCTATTTCAGCTTTATTGACTATACCAAAGCTTTTGACTGTGTGAATCACAACAAACTCTGTCTCTTATACACATCTAAAAAAAGCAAATAGGGAAACCAAGGCTTATAATAGGAGGTAATCTGAACATATTGTAACTTTCTAACGCTATATGTACAGTATTTTCAAACACTTTTAATTAATTAATTAAATCAAACTTAATTGAGAACTTACTGTGAACCAAAGAATATTCTAAGTACATAGTGGGTACTCATGGTTCTAGATACTGATGAGCTAAAACTTGATTTTTCAAATTTAAACAATGTTTCTGTTATCTCCTTTTAAAGTACATATGATAAAATCTGGATGTATTAAAGTTTGAGTATGATTTTCCACATATTTTCTAAAGTCAGGTAAATCAATAGATGTAAAACACATCCTCCCAGTGCCTCTCAGGGCTGGCCCTCTCCAGGGCAGCAGAGATGCGGCTGAAAGAGCCTGTGGTCACTCTCCTCCTCTCTGTGGTTTAGAATTTAAACTTTCCAGTGCTTACCTGTATTAATGAATGCTGAAATTTTCATTAAGAAATATAGTTCAGTATCTTTTAAAATGATCATAATACCAAAAGAAAATTTGAGGAACTCCTAGGCCTTTAATATATGGTATGCAAATTTAAATTGGTAAAGCACAATAATGTTTGGGACATTACACCTGAGCACGAACTGAACACCTATAGTTTCTAAGGATTCTGCTATCTCCAGGGCAGCAGAGATGTGGCTGAAAGAGCCTGTGGTCACTCTCCTCCTCTCTGTGGTTTAGAATTTAAGCTTTCCAGTGCTTACCTGTATCAATGAATGCTGAAATTTTCATTAAGAAATATAGTTCAGTATCTTTTAAAATGATAATAATACCAAAAGAAAATTTGAGGAACTCCTAGGCCTTTAATGTATGGTATGCAAATTTAAATTGGTAAAGCACAATAATGTTTGGGACATTACACCTGAGCACGAACTGAACACCTATAGTTTCTAAGGATTCTGCTAGCACCAGATATGATTGAATGTTGAAACAGACAGGTAACTCTGTCTTAAATAATTTACAATCCAGTAGAAGAAATCACTCACTCAAGTGGATTACACTATAAGGAAGGAAGGAAGAAGTACTTCAAGAGAACAAAGAGAGGAGTATATCAGGGAAGGAAGATTATTTCCTGTTCCCACAAAGCCTTCCTGAAACAGTGCTGGACCTTGAGAGATGCTAGGTAGATACAGAGAGACGTGACAAATTGGGATTTAAAGGTGTGCAGAGCACATGCAGAGTAAGGCGGCAGGTGAGAGTCATCTACAGGAAAAGCAGGCTCCTTCATAAGGATGTTGAACCCAGTTAATTTAGCAGTGGTATGTAGAAAACTGAGATGAGGTGGCTTATTTCTTTATTTACGAAGAATTTTTAGTGACAGAATGGCATAGATTATTCCCACATTTGGTGTAACCCATTTTGATGTGATTCTATGCAGAGTCAAGAAGCAACCAAATGTTTACTACTTTTCTAAAGTATCTTTGGGGGATAGGGGCTTCTTCCACTAGCAAGAACAACTGATCAGAGAGCAAGCCCTTCCTTAAAAACATTTTATTACTGTTAAGAAATATGTAGTAAGAGACAACTAGGCATGCTCTTTCATGGATCACAGCCTTTCATGTCCAAGGAGCTTGCTTAACTCAGTGAAGCTATGAGCCATGCGGTGCAAGGGCACTCCAGAGAAATGGATTATAGTGAAGAGTTCTGACAAAATGTGGTCCACCAAAGGAGGGAATATGTGGAGTAATGGGCAAGCTTGGCCTTAGAGTACAAAATGAAGCAGGGCAAAGGCTAACAGGGTTTTGCCAAGGGAACACACTGGTCATAGCAAACACCCTCTTCCAACAACATGAGACAACTCTACACATGGACATCACCAGATGGTCAATACCTAAATTAAATTAATTATATTCTTTGCAGCCAAAGACAGAGAAGCTCTATACAGTCAGATAAAAACAAGATGAGGAGGTGACTGTGGCTCAGATCACGAAATCCTTATTGCAAATTTCAGACTTAAAATGAAGAAAGTAGGGAAAACCACTAGACCATTCAGGTATGACCTAAATCAAATCCCTTATGATTATACAGCGGAAGTGACAAATAGATTCAAGGGATTAGATCTTATAGACAGAAGAACTATGGACAGAGGTTCATGGCATTGTACAGGAGGTGGTGATCAAAACCATCACCAAGAAAAAGGCAAAATGGCTGTCTGAAAAGGCCTTACAAATAGCGGAGAAAAGAAGAGAAGCTAAAGGCAAACGAGAAAGGGAAAGATATATCCATCTGAATGCAGAGTTCCGAAGAATAGCAAAGAGAGATAAGAAAGCTTTCCTCAGTGATCAGTGCAAAGAAATAGAAGAAAATAGTAGAATGGGAAAGACTAGAGATTTTTTTCAAGAAAATTACAGCTACCAAGGGAATATTTCAGGCAAAGATGGGCACAATAAAGTACAAAAATTTTATGGACCTAACAGAAGCAGAAGATATTAAGAAGAGGTGGCAAGAATACAGAGAACTATACAAAAAAGGTCTTGATGACCCTGATAACCAGTGGTGTGATCACTCACCTAGAGCCAGACATCCTGGAGTGCGAAGTCAAGTGGGCCTTAGGGAAGCATCACTACAAACAAAGCTAGTGGATGTGATGGAATTCCAACTGAGCTATTTCAAATCCTACAAGATGATGCTATGAAAGTGCTGCACTCAGTATGTCAACAAATTTGAAAAACTCAACAGTGGCTACAGGACTGGAAAGGGTCAGTTTTCATTCCAATCCCAAAGAAGGGCAGTGGCAAAGAAGGTTCAAACTGTTTTAAAATTGTACTTATTCCACATGCTTGCAAGATTATACCAAAAATCCTTCAAGTTGGACTTCACCAATACGTGACCTGAGAACTTCCAGATGTACAAGCTGGATTTAGAAAAGGCAGTGGAACCAGAGTTCAAATTACTAACATTTGTTGAAACAGAGAGAGAGCAAGGGAATTCCAGGAAAACATCTACTTTTGCTTTATTGACTATGCTAAAGCCTTTGACTGTGTGAATCACAACAAACTGTAGAATATTCTTAAGGAGATGGGAGTACCAGATCACCATCTTACCCATCTCCTGCGAAGTCTCCTGTATGCAAGTCAAGAAGCAATAGTTAGGATTAGACATGGAACAACAGAATGGCTCAAAAGTGGAAAATTCGATAAGGCTATATATTGCCACCCTGCTTATTTAACTTTTATGCAGAGTACATCATGTAAAATGATGGGCTGAATATATCACAAGCTGGAATCAAGATTGCCAGGAGAAATATCAACAACCTCAGATATACAGATGATACCACTATAACGGCAGAAAATGAAGAGGAAATAAAGAGCCTGTTAATGAGGGTGAAAGAGGAGAGTGGAAAAGCTGGCTTAAGGCAACATTTCAAAGACTAAGATCATGACATCTGTTTCTATCACTTCATGGCAAATAAAAGGGTAAAAAGTGGAAGAAGTGACAGATTTCTTTTCTTGGTCTCCAAAATCACTGTGGACAGTGACTACAGCCATGAAATTAACAGGTGCTTTCTCCTTGGAAGGAAAGCTCTGATAAACCTAGATAGAGAGCATAATAAAAGCAGAGACATTACTTTTCTAACAAAGGTCTATGGAGACAAAGCTATGATTTTTCCATTAGTCATATATGGATGTGAATTTTGGACCATAAAGAAAAATGAGTGTCAAAGACTTGATGCTTTCAAACTGTGGTGCTTAAGACTCGAGAATCCTTGGACTGTCAAACCAGTCAATCCAAAAGGAGTTCAACCCATGAATATTCATTGGAAGGACTGATGCTGAAAATGAAGTTCCAAAGATGTGACGAACCGACTCATTGGAAAAGACTCTGATGCTGGGAACTATTGAAGACAAAAGGAGAAGGGGGCAGCAGAGGATGAGTCAGTTAGATAGCATCACTGACTTAGTGGATATGAATCTGAGCAAATTCTGGGAGATAGTGAAAGACAGGGAAGCCTGGCATGCTGCAGTCCATGGGGTTGCAAAGAGTCAGACGTGTCTTAATGACTGAATAACAACAAAATCACGTAACTGTTATAGAGAATGTCTAGGTGCTAATTATTGTGCTAAGCATATTGGGTGAATTATCATATTTAATCTTCTAAACCACCCCTGGAGGCAAAGATATTATTATTCTTATTTTATGGATTTCAAACTCTAAGCTTTGATAAGGAAGTTGAAAGAGACCAGTTCATACCTATAATGTATCCTTCAATGCATTGAATAGGGTCTATTAACTAAATAATTGTTCCAGAAAAAAGGATACAGTTCAAGATAGTGATACTACTACCAGTGATTTATTGAGCACTGGCTCTACCTGGTGACCTAGGTAGGTTACAGATATGATCTCTGGACTGCTAAATTAGACTTGAGTACTGTTACCTGATCTGCATTATAACCATAAAGCAGTAATATAGGGCTGTTTTTCAGGGGGAATGAACAAATAGGACATGGACTATTATGATGTGTGAAGTTTAAATAGCCTTCCTCTTGGTACTATTTTAATCAAGTCTTCAGTATGTCCATTTTGAGGGCAAAAACATAAAAATAATCAGAATGGATATAGAGAAACCAGAAATAGTTTTAAGAGGAAGAACAAAATGATTAAGATGGCAGAAAAGATTTCCTATGAGAAAAAGCTGGACTATAAGTCAGAATTAACATGTCTTAGTGCTGTTTTTATTACTTGTTGACTGTGTGACTTCCGGGCACATTAACTATCTTTTGGATCTCAGTTTCACATTTATAAAATAAGGGTACTGTTAGAAGTGTCGTAGAGTAAATGTAAAAATTAATGAAAGATAGGTATTACCTTAAGCATTACCGAGGTGGGAAGGGAATGTTTTTTGCTAAGGGAATGATGTGTAGAAAGAGATAAGAGGAAGGGGAAGTCATGGAACATTAGGGAACTTAAAGTACATAATTTGTTATATCAGCGGTGAGTGGTGAAAGCTGAGCAGTTGTGAGACGTGAAGACGAAGAGTTAGCCCTTACAAAATTAAAAGAAGCTATTTGTATTACTGGTTAAGAGCATAGACTCAGCAACAGGAATATCTGGACTCAAATCCCCCTCTACTGTTTCTTTATTGAATGATGTTGGGTAAGTTAGGTCTCTCGATTCATTTTGATAGAGCAGCACCTCTGCATAGTGAGTTATATATTTCTATTAGTTGACTGGATTCATTTTTGCATAAAGAGGATTGTTGTTGCTTTTTCCTCTGAGAGCAATGGAGATTATCTACTAAAGGATTTTTAGCAATAGAATGACATGATAAATTAGTCTTTAAAAAACATCTCTAGCAGTATGGAAGTCAATGAGAAAAATATATCCATAAAACTATTTTATTTCTCTGGGTTTGTGTGTGTCAGGATTACACTTTCTATTGAGTGGAGAAAAATGAGAAAATGCAAAAGAAATAAAAGTTACTTTATATAGTCTTGTGGCAGAAACATCTCCCTCACTAATTTTTACCAATAAAAATAACTCACTTGGAAGTTCCAAGGGATTTCCACATTCAGGGGGTAAACGGGAAATCAACTAATGCTGTAGTCTAAATTAAATGAAAATTCATTATACAAATTATCCATGAATTTGACACAGGTGTTCCTTTCCTACTTCGGGAGGTAAGAAATGAGAAAACTGCCACAAATTTGTGATTTATTTAAAGTGTTCTTAAAGTGAAGGGAAAGTTCATTTACAGTGCATTATTTTTAAGTTTCCTTCTGAGGAAGTCTTCTTCAACAAAGAGAATTTACAGAATGTCAGAAAGAAAAGAAATAACCAAGAAAGAGATGTGTCATTTATAATACTTTGATCTGCCAATATGGTTGGCTAAGTAATCAGGGAGTTGCGATGTTAGTGGCTCCAAAAGAAAATTGTGATTTATTAGTTGGCGCCACTCAAATAAAGGTGTCTCTACTCTCTTTGTGACTTTGGATATGCCCGATTCCATCCCTAAAAAGAATACGGAGATTAAGAATCCAGGCCAGCTGCAGGAAGCCTTCACTGAGGGCTCTCATTCTACTGCCTAAAAAAGAGAGCACAGGAAAAAAAAATTCTACATGAATCTGTTGGCAAGACTCTGCCTTCATAAAACTCAGCTGTTTTTGCATTAACTGTAAGAACGCCCATGAGGTTTGAATAAAAGCAGACATTTCTCTTTTATACTGACCTCTCTTAGAAGACATTCAAGGGATCAACATGTTCTTAAAAATCTCAAACTGACCACTTATAATAACACAGTTAGAGATATGATTCTCTAAAAAAGGATGACTAGCTTATAGCTTTCTTCTTTCTTTCTTTTCTTTTTTTTTTTTTTTTTTTTTGCAGCATTTTACTTCTGTGAGCATGAAGTTGCATGGTATTCCCGATGTTCTCATGATAGGGTGAAGAAAGGCTAATCTGAGTAGAAGCGCTGCATGAAAGTGAAACATACCAAAAGTATAAGTCTGACTGAAATAAATAATCCTGGACCCAGTAAATCACATTTGCAAAATCAAATTCAAGTAGATGCTGCATAATTTGTGCTTCCTACCCACACATCATGCTTGTTTAAATTTATATGCCTTCTAAGCCCATCCTATGTATTTTCCAGCAGAAGGCAACCATGTCTTAGCTGTCTGCCAGGGAAAGTAAAACTTAAAAGGAATGGATAGAGTATCGGTGATTTGGTGCAGTGTCGTATTGAAGCATGACACTGTTTGGATAGCACTTCGCCTTTAAATCAGCAACTTGCTCTAATAATCTCCATGAGTAGGAGCAAACAATATTGAAAAATAAGAAAGAATGGGTGCTTTGTTTTGAATCCACCATAACCAATACCTTTGGATGGGCTCTATGATAGATCCATCATATCCAAAATTCCCATCGATCATCAAATATGTGCTGAATGCCCTGTTCCCTATACAGTGGACATTTGACAAACGTCAGAAGAGTGGCAGCAGAGTAGGCGGGTAGTTAAGACAAAGCTTAAAGTTCAGAGTCCTTCATGTGCTTTGAGGACCGTCTGCTTAATTACTTAGCTGTCTAGCACGCTGCTTTACTATCTAGCATCATGGATCTCTTAACCATTCACATTCCAGCATTCTGAGACAGCGTCTTTTGAGGATATTCCCATTTCTCTTCCCTGCATTGCTTTCTCTTTATTCGTATTTTAGTGACCTGGCGCGTTCATCCAGGGCATACTCCCATACTCCCAAACCCTAGGTTACACGGCTCTACATTTCCTTATTATAATGTTTAGTCCACAGTTAGAAATTTTCAAATTGCAAAACTATTTCCCTCATGAGGCTATAACCCTGTGAACAATAAGAACATTAACTTTCTTGTTCACATTGTGTCAAAGGCTTTGGTCCTATGGCTGGCACATAGTGAGTACCCTCACTATGTGTAATGAATAAAAATATTTATTAATTGAAAAAAGGCTTGTATTTAAAGTGTAGGTAAGTTGTCAAGTGCTTTACAAATAAGAGATCCCTAATTAAACATCGCCTCATTCACTATGTCTGTAAGTCATCTGAGTTTTGGCCTCATTCCTAATATAATCGTTCAAAAAGACCAAGAGCAGAGAGACTCCATTTCTAAGTGAGTATCTCACTTGGACTATTTCAAAGAACTTAACTTTTTGGTAAGATACATTACAATATGATTTATCACTACAAGTTACAACTGTTTCTCTGGTCAAATTGTGTTTACTGAAAACTGTCATCACAAGCAAATAATGAGATGGTATTAAAATATAGGCCTTGTTTTTGAAGACAGTGGCAACCCACTCCAGTACTCTCACCTGAAAAATCCCATGGATGGAGGAGCCTGGTAGGCTGCGGTCCATGGAATTGCTAAGAGTCGGACACAAGTGAGTGACTTCACTTTCACGCATTGGAGAAGGAAATGGCAACCCACTCCAGTGTTCTTGCCTGGAGAATCCCAGGGATGGGGGAGCCCAGTGGGCTGCCGTCTATGGGGTTACACAGAGTCAGACACGACTGAAGTGACTTAGCAGCAGCAGCAGCAGCAAAGTATTAGAGATATTTCTACCATGTACCTTTTATAGAGACCTCATTTAATGATGTTTCAAACTGTCCCTCAGAGAAACTAGTAAAGCAAGTTTGGTTTTCTAATGATGTATAGTCAGTTAAATCTGTTGACTCACATCATGAATTCTGTGTCATTCAGTAATCTCTCTGTATCTGGATGAAGCTGGGAAGCCATAACTTTAGACAAAAGCTTCCACTTTATTTTAATTTGAGGGATATGACCTTGTCTAGAAATATAACCTTTTATAGAGACCTCATTTAATGATGTTTCAAACTGTCCCTCAGAGAAACTAGTAAAGCAAGTTTGGTTTTCTAATGATGTATAGTCAGTTAAATCTGTTGACTCACATCATGAATTCTGTGTCATTCAGTAATCTCTCTGTATCTGGATGAAGCTGGGAAGCCATAACTTTAGACAAAAGCTTCCACTTTATTTTAATTTGAGGGATATGACCTTGTCTAGAAATATATAATTTTCAAAAGTACAAATATGGAAATGCTTTATTCTGATTTTCTGGAAGGAATAATGATTTTTTTTTTAAAGCATGTGTGTGTGTGTGTGTTTTAAGTAGATGATAATGAATGTAAATCATTCTACAAAACAATGTGAGCTTATTTTCACATTTGTTTGGGATTAAACTGCATCCATAAACTGCTTCCACATGTATGTTAATTAACTCTGCAGCAGTACCAACTACTCTACTTTGAGGATTATAGACAAAAGCTTTATGAAATCCTACCTTTTTAGTTTATTTATCACCATATTTCTAGTCACCAGGGCTCAGTTTTAAGTCTGTTTGAGGGTCTCTTTTGGCTCAGGGCATTGGTAACAGGATATAGAATCTTTCTCTTGTAGATAAAATGATTGAACACAAACCAGCCTGATCTAAACCCATAGTTATTATTATTATTACTTGATAGCTGTCAGTAGTACTAATTGGCAGAGAAATTGACTCTAATTTTACTATAAGAATCATCTTCATTGCTCATTGTTTTAGTTCTTTATTTCATGTTGTTTTGGAGTAAATACATAAATAAAAATCTTAAGAACTGTAGGAGTTTCTAGTTCTACTTTGATTGCAATACAGGTCAGATGGCTCAAGACAGCAGTTCTTTCATAGTTTACATCATTATGGTATAGTTTTTGTAGTGATTTAGGTAATAACTGTAAGCCAGTAATGCAAATCATACTAACTGATAGCTTTCAAGTTTCTCAGACTAAAGCAATACCACAGAATTTCCACCGTTGGTCCATACTTTCATCCATACATTCATTCAGGAAGAAATAACTAAACATCAACTCCATACCAGATATATTGCTAGGCACTAATTCTGCACAGACATGCCTGTACCTTTATTTACAGAGCTTTCAGCATACTATATGTATGCATGTGAGTGTGTATATTTAATTTAAAATTGTGAAAAATTTTTGGAAGGAAACTGAAAGGATCTATTAGAGGGTTAAGAGAAATTTGCTTAATTTAGATTGAAGGCTAGAACAGGCCTCTGAGCATTTGCAGTATTGAACTTGAATGTCTCACTGTGTTAATGTTGTTTACTTGGCTTAACTGATATTTAAGCAGTAATAGAGAAGAATGTTTTAGCTCAAATATGCACATTTAGAATAGCTTTGGGGTATCTCTTGCTGTAGTATATTGTTGACTGGTTCCCGAAACAATTGATTCAGAATACTATTAGAGTGGAAAAAAGTAAGACAGACAAGTTATCTAGAGTGACCAGCGCTTTGTATTAACCTCCCTTCCTCAAACATCCACTATACAAACATTCTGATTAGCCTTCTCATATTTACTGGAAATGTGGAGATATTATTAAATATATAATTCCAAATTTAACCTTGCTTGGAACAGGGTATAATTTAAAAATAGAATTTAACCTCCAAATATATACTTCAAGCTTGTTTTTTTTTTAATTGATGTAATATCAGGTTAAAACTGGCCCAATTAATACTATGGTACAATTCACAATTCCTTACATTATTATTTTTTGGCCTGCACAAATATTATTACACATGAAAACATTACATTGTGTCAATTACACATTTTGATGACAAAAGTAAATTGGAATACTGAACATTTGTAGACTTTAATAACCTAGGGAAAAAAATGAAGCTTTCTTCTTTTATCTCAGCTACTTTTACATTTTAAACAAATTTCCTCTTCTGGTGTGAAAAGAATTTTCCAAAATTACTGTTCCATCTCTATGTTGTACATGATCATAAAGTGAGTAAGTATCACGTTGTTGTGTTTAATAATTATTTTGGATTGAATAAATGGAGGGCTATTGAGCCAAATTTCAGTCCTACTTTAATAACCTAGGGAAAAAAATGAAGCTTTCTTCTTTTATCTCAGCTACTTTTACATTTTAAACAAATTTCCTCTTCTGGTGTGAAAAGAATTTTCCAAAATTACTGTTCCATCTCTATGTTGTACATGATCATAAAGTGAGTAAGTATCACGTTGTTGTGTTTAATAATTATTTTGGATTGAATAAATGGAGGGCTATTGAGCCAAATTTCAGTCCTTGTGAATTTATCCACTTTATAAAATAATATACATCTATAGAACTAATATGATGAAGGAAGAAACAGGGTCACAATAGTTATCTTCTACATGAGAAAGAAAAGAGATCAGCTCATAAAGATCCACTGAAACAGGCTGGAAAGGATCTGAAGCTGCTGACAAACCGCAACACTGGGCCCAATTAACAATACCCATTTTTAATTAACAGTTGCTGACTCTTTGCCATTGAAATATTCACGCTCTAGGTGTGAAATGGCAACCCCCATTTGTCATATCTGTCAAAATTAATTTTGAAATCCTATGTTCTTCCTTCCACAGGATAAAAGTGAATAACTAGAATATGCTTCCTACCTGCCAAAGTTCAGTTCCAGGAAAAGACTAGGTAAACAGCACCCAGAAAACAGGTTGGGTCAGCATTAGTAATATAATTCATATAAATTATTTTCATAGCGTTTATGATGCTAACTATACCAGTATTTATCCCATACTTTGAGATAGGGTATAAATGGCATTTTAAAGTTCTTATCTATAATTCTTTTTTACTTTATCATTCAAAAAATATATTAAGCATATAACATGTTAGATACTAACCTAGATATGTCTTTCAATCCTGAGGCCATGAATATGCATAAGACAAGCATTTTAGATATTATCCCAATCTAATAAAGATGGAAAAGTTGCCAAATTTCTATATATGTGAATATTAGGAATGAAATTATAATCTCTTTACAAAGATGTAAAAGTGTACTACCGTCAAGGATAGCAGGGTTGGGAAGAAAGTTAAAATAAGACTGAGGAACAAGCAAGCTTCCTAAACCTGGATAAGACTTCTTTTTGCAAATGACCATAAAATATTCATTTGGATTCTATAATAGAGTTAGAATTCACATCATTTGTGAGTATTTACTGAGCATTTACGTATTTTTTGGAAATAGCAATCGGTATATCATGTTCTACTTATCTCATTTGATCCTTCCCTTTATCTTACGAAGTCAATAGTATTATTTTTATTATATAAAGGAAAAAACAATCTCAGAGACCTAATTGACCATCCTAAAGTTGCAGAGTTGGTAGTATTAGAATGACTAATTAAAACATCATTTTATGAGTTCATTTATTGAGGGATCACTATATACCCTGAGATATTGGTGATTGAAAACATAGAGATGTAGTAAAACAAATAAGGCCCGTCTAGTCAAGGCTATGGTTTTTTCAGTGGTCATGTATGGATGTGAGAGTTGGACTGTGAAGAAAGCTGAGCACAGAAGAATTGATGCTTTTGAACTGTGGTGTTGGAGAAGACTCTTGAGAGTCCCTTGGACCGCAAAGAGATCCAACCAGTCCATTCTGAAGGAGATCAGCCCTGAGATTTGTTTGGAGGGAATGATACTAAAGCTGAAACTCCAGTACTTTGGCCACCTCATGTGAAGAGTTGACTCATTGGAAAAGACTCTGATGCTGGGTGGGATTGGGAGCAGGAGGAGAAGGGGAAGACAGGATGAGATGGCTGGATGGCATCACGGACTCAATGGATGTGAGTCTGAGTGAACTCCGGGAGTTGGTGATGGACAGGGAGGCCTGGCGTGCTGTGATTCATGGGGTCGCAAAGAGTCGAACACGACTGAGTGACTGAACTGAACTGAACTGAACTGAAAAAAAATTCCCTGACCACAAAGCGTGTGTTATAGGCAGAGGTGGAAGGTATATCTATAAGAAATTATAAAGAAGAGAAAATACCATATACACATCATACTGTGTGCCAGGGGAGCATAGATAAGAGGGAAGCTAAATTCCTGCTATAGAGGTAGAGAAATAGTCAAGAGAAAACGACATTTTCTGATATATTTCATGACTTTTTTTCCCCCAATTGTCTGCTTTCTTTGTCCGTTCTGTGTAAAACACAGTTATCATTAGAAAGAAAAAAAGATCTAAAAACATTGAATTGTTCCAGGGCTCAAGAAGCTTATATTCTAATTAAAGAACAAAATACCACCCTTGAAGCAACAGAAGAGCAATAGAGTTTCCAAGGTTGTAATCATTGCCTAGATCTCCTGCTAAACAAAAGCAAGAATCAGCAGTGGAATGTGGAGGGCTTGTCTCAGTCCTCTACCACTGCAGAATTTACTGTGGCTAAAAGGAGAACTAAGCTGAGTGTATCAGGGGTGAAAGTAAAATGGAGGAGGTAAAATGCAACTAAAGTTACCTGGAAATTGCTGCTCTGTTTAAAGCCGTGTACTGTTTCATGTGTGCAGAAAGATAAACATGATAAAATCCCTGTAAGATTCAGTTCAGTTCAGTTCAGTCTCTCAGTCGTGTCCCACTCTTTGCAACCCCATGAATTGTAGCACGCCAGGCCTCCCTGTCCATCACCAAATCCTGGAGTTCACTCAAACTAATGTTCATCAAGTCCGTGATGCCATCCAGCCATCTCATCCTCGGTTGTCCCCTTCTCCTCCTGCCCCCAACCCCTCCCAGCATCAGGGTCTTTTCCAATGAGTCAACTCTTTGCATGAGGTGGCCAAAGTATTGGAGTTTCAGCTTTAGCATCAGTCCTTCCAATGTACACCAAGGACTGATCTCATTTAACCAAGATTAAACCCATTGTTATCCAAACTTGACACAGAAGCCCAGATATACTACTCATTCAGAAATTTGAGTTAAATAAAGGAGGCTCATATTCAGTCAGTTCAGTTCAGTCGGTCAGTCTGACTCTTTGCGACCTTGTGGGCTGCAGTACACCAGGCTTCCCTGGCCATCACCAATTCCCAGAGCTTGCTCAAACTCATGTCCATTGAATTGATGATGCCATCCAACCATCTCATCCTTTGACGTCCCCTTCTCCTCCTGCCTTCAATCTTTCCCCGCATCAGGGTCCTTTCCAATGAGTCA
>SJYC01095451.1:0-14229 GCA_006408675.1 Madoqua kirkii
ACTAGTTTGACTTTTTACCTAGGTACGTATTTTCACTTGCCATTCATCCATATTTCTGTATTTCTTGGATAATTAACAACTTTTTGTCCCACAAGAACTTGTATTAGAGAGATCCTAGTGTACAATTATACAGGACTGCTAAAATATCCTGGAATGAATTACACAAAGGCTAATTCAGTCTTGGAAGTGTTTACATCTTTTTATTTGAAGAGTAAAAAATTGACTGTTAAGATATTGCCAAGTTAAACACCATCGAGAGACAGCATTGATGAGAATTAAATGATTTTTACAACTTGTATTTTTTATCAGTCTCCTTTTTTCTCTGAGTAGATGCAATTTGATGAAATATACGCTGTGAAATTTTCTTGTTAAACCATGAAACCAATTGGAAAAGCAAAAGTGCTGGAAATGAAAGTCATACCTTATATATAGAAAAATATTGCACAATATCAAAATCGTGAAGTTTGATGTCAGAATTAGATGTGCGCATGGGTGAACCACAAAACCCTAGTCACCATCAAGGCCAGCACTAAATGTCAAAGAAGGTAATCAAATTAGGTGTTCATCGCATAGTTTAAAACAGGTCAAAAATGAGTGTTTAGAATAGTTTACAAATGTTAGCAAAGGGCCTGGGAAACCTCAAATGAAGAATAGGCTGTGAATGTGAGTGCATGAAGAAGTTTCTATATGCAGCCCATACTGCATTGGAAGTACTGATATTGGAAAACTTGTCCAATTTGGCCAGATTATACAGAGAAATCTCATAGAGGTTAAAAAAATTATAATTTGGCAGTTTTTTGTTTTATTTTGTTTTCTGTAGAAGTTCCAAGCAGCGATAATTATTTTGTGGTTTTTTTGGTAGTGACATATGAAAATATGACTGTAGAGTTTTGAGTTTTTTTCACTTTTAAAGGATGCATTTTTCTGAGCTATATCAAACTCACTCCATATACTTTATGGCCAAAGTCATGCATAAGCAATGTAAAAAATGAATTAAAAATTATGCCCAAGACATACAAAGAAGTAGGGAAGTATGATAAAGCAGAACAGGTAATAGAAACTGCCATTGAGAAGGCTTAGATGTTGGACTTAGCAGACTGTAAGACAATGTCATAACTAGGTTCAAAGAATGAAGAAAATTATGCTTAAAGAATTAAAGGTGTGATGACAATTTGTTATGAAGTAGAGAATATCCATTAAAATAGAAATTATTTTTAAATGTAAGGCTGTAATTAAAACATACAATAGCTGGAATGAAAAAAATAATGAGTAAAGGGATTCAGTAGAAGATTTTAGCTGACAACAGAAAGAATCAATGAACTTAAATATAGAACTGTACAGATTATGTAACATGAAGACAGAGAGGAATAAAAGAATAAAGAGCAATAAACAGTCTTGGAAAAATGTGGGACACTATTGGGACTATTGGGACTTGGAGAAATGTGGGACTGATGTTGAAGTGAAACTTCAATACTTTAGCCACCTGATGCAAAAAGCTGACTCATTTGAAAAGACCCTGATTCTGGGAAAGATCAAGCGCAGGAGGAGAAGGGGACAACAGAGGATAAGATGGTTGGATGACATCACTGACTCAATGGACGTGTGTTGGTGATCGACAGGGAGGCCTGCTGCAGTTCATGAGGTCACAAAGAGTCAGACACGACTGAGCAACTGAACTGGATAGCATATTTATAATAATTTTAGAATCTATAACCTGCTGACTCCAATAACTAATTCATTTGTGAATCTCCTTCTGTGTATTAATTTTTCTCTTCCTTTCATGTATTTTCCTTTTTGTAGGGTTGCATAATTAAATAAACCAAAGAATTTGAAGCAAAAAATAATTTCCTCAGAGAAAACACATCCCTTTCTCTGTCAAGTAGGTTGGTAGGGTGTGGAGTTGATTATTCTGATCCAAATAGGAATTTAGATGGAGTGTGTTTGGGTTGCAGCTGGAGTTTCGGTTTACCTTTGATTTCGATGTCTTCAGTTATATCTGTCCTGAGTGATTACATGCACCCTCTAGGGGAAATTTAGGATTGAAGCACTATAGGGTACGGTGATTTCTCTCTGATTTAAAGCCCAGCCCAAAGCATCCTATGCTGCCCTACTAGCAGCAAAATTCTTTTGGGGGTAGCACTGCCCGGTCAGAGGAATCAGCTCTGAGTTTGGGGATACAGTGGTTTTCAATGCATCATGCCAGCCTGTGCAGCTATTAAAAACTGCCATATTTCTTGCTATCCCAGCAAAGTTCTGCTCATAGCTGGCCCATTTCTTGCCCATTTTTTCCCAGACATGGCTAATATTCACAGATAGCAAAGTAGCACTGGTATTTGCTCAAAAAACGCCTTTATTATTCTCTAGAAAAGAAACTATTATTTTAGGCTTTTCTATAAAACTCTGTGAAATCTTAAATAAGCATGTACATTATACATATATGATTGTATATGCTTTATATTTTTAAAAATTTGTTCTACTTGCTATGATGAGAATTATGATCACATACTTCCTAAATGGATGTGGCACACCCACTTCCTTAGCAGGGATTATTTCATGCCTCAAAAAGTAATTGACATACTGTTGTTTTTATTTACTACTAAAAAGTATGTATTTTACAAGTTATGTTAGCCTCCACTGTAGTCAACAGAGTGTCTTTGCCACAACAGCTATTGTTTGTAGAGCTCTCACCATAAAGTGGGTAATGTTCTAAGTGCTTTACATAGATTACCTAATTTAATCCCCACAACAATCCTGTGAGTTAGGTACTGTTATCGGCCCTATTATACACACAGGAAAACTGAGCCATGGAGAGTTTAGGTAACCTCAGGAGGCCAGGCAGTTCGTAAATATTGGAGTCAGAATTCAAATTCAAGCCATCTTCCTCAGAGCCCAAGGTCTTAGTCATACTCTAAAAACATTTGTTTGTATATAATACACATCATTCTGTTCCCAATACTTCAGTTTCTTTCCATATATCTTTATTCTGCTAAGAATTACTTCTATTCCTTGTTTTCAAAACAAACATCTTTCTTTTAGAATCTCAGCTTGGCTGCTAGCTCCTTGAGAATCTTTAGCCCTTAAATTAGAATTTATTACTCCTCATCTGTTCTCTCTTTGCACTCTGTACATACACCTCCCTTGGCATTTAACTTATTGTATGTAATGTATTTATATGATGTGTCCCATCCATTAGTACATAAGATCCTTGAGAGCAGGAACTAAGCCTTATCCATAATTCTTTACCATACCTAATAATGCTTGAATGTAATGGTCACTGAATATATGTTTACATATCTGCTCCTAAAATTGATTCTCCATAGGAATTTTAAAGTTTATAAGTCTCTGTGGTGTATCGCACTTATCTTTCTCCAAAAGTTGAAACATAATAGGCCTCAAAATAAATGTTGTCATACATTTTAGAATATCACCTTGGCTAAAGTTAAAATAGCAGGAAATGTGACTGTTTAAAGCTATTAAATTATTCACTTTAATTTTGTCTGTTTCTAATAGTTAAAAGCAAAATTCAAGTCTCCTATTTCAAGTTAAACTACAATTCAGTCTTAACTAATAATACCTTTATGTGCCTGACACTTCAGGTGGAATGATTAAATTATGCACCTGTGGAAAGATCTCAGAAAGCAATGACAGGTATTACAAACCTACTATGCTCCTGGGTACTTACAAAAGTATTGTATTTAAAATTTAAGACATTGATTTCAATTCACTGTTTCTCTTGTATATGACATTCCTCTTCTCTTTTTTTAAATTCCCATATGGGTGTACGTTTTCATGTCTTTATCTTTCCTTTTTATTGAATTTATACCATGGGATATTGTGCTGTTTTGTTTTGTTAGATAGTTACTTTAAGGAAGAAGTAGACATATACTACTATATCATTTCTCTTGCTCAAATGGAAGACATCTTAAAGGTACATATTCTTAAAAAATTCAACAATGGACTGCATACAGAGAAATTAAGACAGAACACAGTCTTTAAAGCCCCTCTTTCCATTATTTGTATATAGAACATGATTTACTGCATTGAATGGGTTAAAGATTTTTAGAGCTAAAGTCCTCTAATAGAAATTTGGGATGAACAACACCCCCCCCAAAACTCCTCATTTAGCTGTTGCAAAATTGTTTATGCCTGCCACCCTCTTGAATTCTTTGGAATGTACATGGCCCCCAACTATAAGAACTGTCGAGACTGCTGCTCCTTAGAAGGAAGAAACAGAAGCATTAATTTTGATGCTTTGGGGTCTATAATTTTAATTCAATAAATGACTCTCATGCCATTCTTTCATATTACTTTCTATTATTTATTTCTAATCTAGATTATTTTTTACATGTCTATCAGGAAAGAAGGTGGCCAAAAAGCATGTGCATATTATCTTCCTAAAACTGCTAGATGTGCTCTTTTTATGGAACAGAAGAGATATGGAACAATGATCTGAAAAACATTTCCTTGAATTGAAGATGTCCAAGGGGCAGCAGGGAAACCTGTTCTTGTGGTTTGCCCACAGTTTGAATCTGAAAATCATCCCCCCTCCCAAATCATGTTTAAAATCAGTGTGTTGTAGTCAATACTTCTCTTTCGGTCAGGCTTTATAGATAGAATACGGGACAAAGTAATTTTGTTTTCTCTTTTGCCACTGGTCATAATTATGTGTACTCCACAGTAAGTTTTGGTTCTCAATGACTGAATAATTTAAAACAATAGGGAGAAGGCAGAGTCCAATTTCTCCTTGTATCTGGAAATTATATATAAAGAATGAATGAGAAAAAAAATTGTTTGAATATGACAGAGAGGCATGCTTCATACCTCTATGTTTATGTATTTGTACATTTATTCATTTAAATAAAGATGACTAATCATTTGTGAGAAATAGATTTAAGGGACTATATATGATAGATAGAGCACCTGATGAACTATGGAATGAGGTTCATGACATTGTACAGGAGACAGGGATCAAGACCATCCCCATGGAAAAGAAATGCAAAAGAGCAAAATGGCTGTCTGGGGAGGCCTTACAAATAGCTGTGAAAAGAAGAGAAGCAAAAAGCAAAGGAGAAAAGGAAAGATACAAGCATCTGAATGCAGAGTTCCAAAGAATAGCAAGAAGAGATAAGAAAGCCTTTTTCAGTGATCATGATCATCAAAAAAGCAAGAGAGTTCCAGAAAAACATCTATTTCTGCTTTATTGACTATGCCAAAGCCTTTGACTGTGTGGATCACAATACACTGTGGAAAATTCTTCAAGAGATGGGCATCCCAGACCACCTAACCTGCCTCTTGAGAAACCTATATGCAGGTCAGGAAGCAACAGTTAGAACTGGACAGGGAACAACAGACTAGTTCCAAATAGGAAAAGGAGTACATCAAGTCTGTATACTGTAACCCTGCCTATTTAACTTCTATTCAGAGTACATCATGAGAAACGCTGGGCTGGAAGAAGCACAAGCTAGAATCAAGATTGCTGGGAGAAATATCAATAAACCTCAGATATGCAGATGACACCACCCTTATGGCGGAAAGTGAAGAGGAACTAAAAAGCCTCTTGACAAAAGTGAAAGAGGAGAGTTAAAAAGTTGGCTTAAAGCTCAACATTCAGAAAACAAAGATCATGGCATCTGGTCTCATCATTTCATGGCAAATAGATGGAGAAACAGTGGAAACAGTGTCAGACTTTATTTTGGGGGGGCTCCAGATGGTGATTGCAGCCATGGGATTAAAAGACGCTTACTCCTTGGAAGAAAAGTTATGATCAACCTAGATAGCATATTGAAAAGCAGAGACATTACTTTGCCAACAAAGGTCCATCTAGTCAAAGCTATGGTTTTTCCTGTGGTCATGTATGGAGGTAAGAGTTGGACTGTGAAGAAGGCTGAGCGCCAAAGAATTGATGCTTTTGAACTGTGGTGTTGGAGAAGACTCTTGAGAGTCCCTTTGACTTCAAGGAGATCCAACCAATCCATTCTGAAGTGGTCTCCTTCAGAGATGATGCTGAAGCTGAAACTCTAGTACTTTGGCCACCTCATGCAAAGAGTTGACTGATTAGAAAAGACTCTGATGCTGTGAGGGATTAGGGGCAGGAGGAGAAGGGGATGACCGAGGATGAGATGGCTGGATGGCATCACGGACTCGATGGAGGTGAGTCTGAGTGAACTCCGGGAGTTGGTGATGGACAGGGAGGCCTGGCGTGCTGAGATTCATGGAGTCGCAAAGAGTCGGACAGAATTGAGAGACTGAACTGAACTGAATCATTTGTTGATTAAATTTGAGTTTAAAATATTATCTTACAAGCTGTGTGACATAAGCAGACCTATTAACCTTCATGGAACTGAATCTTATGTGTAAAAATGGGGATACTAATTATCTTGGTGTATTTAAGTTTCTTTCTTCATGCTGAAAGTAATCAGAGATGAAGCAGAGAGACTGAGAAAGTTAAGTGAGAGTTTGTTTAAGCAAGGATATGCTCTCAGGCGAGCAGGCAGACAGGTGATAAGCTGCTACCCTGGTTTTCTCTGGCAACCTGGTTATGAGGGGCATACAGATAAAGGGGTGGGATATTCATTGGGGAAGGAGGAGTTTCAAGGATGTCTTATTTCCTGATTTTCCATTCCAGCTCCATTTTCCAGAGGGGAGGAGGGATTTTTGTCCTTATTGAGCTTTGATGAACAGGGTCATGGTGTTGGCTTGTTTTATGATGGATACCTATGTGCAAGGCTAATCTTATTATAATGAGAGCATAATTAATGAGCAACAGGTTACATTCAGATACAGGAGAGTCCTACCTTGCCCTCCTTTTCTTTGTTTTCTACCTGGACACTTATCACCCAAAATGTGTGGTTTTCCAGCAGTCTGGAGGTTTCTGCTTTTGTCTGTCTGCCTATGGACCCCTGCTTTGTACAAGATGTGTAATTTCCAGCCACCTGATCCCTGCCCTTATTTCTCTGCTCGTACCTAGCTACCTGCCTGCTGTAACAATAAGCTTGTCTGATGTGGTTTATATAATATATAAAATAGCTGGCATAATTTCTGGCACATTATCAGAACCCCCTATGTGGTAGTTACAATAACAATTATTATTATTATAATAATATATTACCTGGCTGCTCCTGTTACTTCCTAGTCCCTAGACTAAGCTCAGATTAAAAAAAAACAAAACAAACAAAACAAACTCTTAAAAGACTCAAAGTCTACTGAGGAAAACTTAAAAGAGCATCAAAACCCAAAATATAGTATGATAAGTGCTGTTCACCTTTAAGAAAGTGCAACATCGTAAGAACCCAATGGGTGATGGTTGGCAATAGAACTGCCAATGTCATTACCAACTTAATTGAAACTATTTACAAATCGGGCGATTTTATCCTTGCTATTAATGATTTTTTTAAATTTTTGATTATTTTTTAATTTACTTTTTTTAAGAGTTTTGTGTCTCTTTGTAAAGCTAAGCATAGGGAGTTGTTCTGACTTTGGACTTGAGCATCAAAAACTTACCACTGACCTATCCTGTTGCCTTATCGTGGAATTAGAAGGAATCTCTTAGCTTAAGTAATGTGTGTGTGGACCTGGGCATTCGTTTGGAATATTTAGAGACTGAATATTAATCATCTTTGTAGAGATGAATTTCAGAAATTTAGAGATCTTAAATATTTTCCTATCATTCGTATAACATTGAGGCAATTTTCCCAACTTCAGAGCTTTAACATTTAGTAGTTTAAGATTAAAGAAGATGCTATAAGACACAGAGGAGCAATTTTCTGAAGACTCTAAACTCCTGAGGTATAGGAGTGATTGCATTCTGGACCACAATAAAATTTATTAACCACAAAGTTGTTGGAGTCAGGATTAGCGACTGGAGTCTGAAAAAGCCTGCAGCACTTATATTTACTTTCTCTATCACTTTGATAGGTCTGGCAAAACTTAAAATGTGTGTGTTTCTCAGGATATCTCTCTTTTATACTTTTGAGAATTAGAAGTTAAGATAGTTTGAGACTTGGGCTGATTTAAAGAGAAAGGGAATCTGGTATTGTTTTTTTTCATCATCAAACAGAAGTTAGAGTAACTGGGAATGGACAGGAAATGAAGTCTTTATAGGTGGACATAAATAAAGGTAAGTCAAAACAAACAAAAAACAAAGAATTTAAGCATGGATAAGAGATGGGAATACTTAGGAATCAAAAATCGAGAAAGAAGAAGGTAAGTGGGAATATATGAAATAAAAAAAAACAGACATCAATGTAATCTTTTTAAAGAAGTACAGACTAAGCTGAAATAGTCTTAATATAGTCTCCTTCGTTGTTTTTCTCTCTTAGTTTCTAGACAAGAAAAAGTCCGCTGTGAGCTGCTTACTTTCTTCTGTGTTTATGGCTGGGGAACTGGGGGGATAGAAAGATGAAAAACCACCTAAGGTGAGGTATCCGTGAGGGGCTGAGCAGGGTCTCAGACCCAGATGTACTGGAATCTGTTACACTGCCTGTCCTCTCTGAGTTTTAATTATGTCTTTTTCAAAATTTGGATAAATGTAGCAAATAAAATGTACAGAATTAAATGCTTCCTTTCTCAAGTTTTTATACTGTAGCCTTTTTAATCTGACTTGCAGTAAATAAATATTCATCTCACTTTCCTGGTTTTCTCTGAGGCTAGAGTTCACTTAAGGTTCAATTTTAGGAAGTTGGATTTTTAATAAGATTCCTTTGAATGGTTTCCATATTTAGCCAATCTTGCAGTTCTCAACAGTACATGGAAGAGCAAGCAGGGAGCTTAAGGAAAAAATTAGCTTCTTTAATTACTAGATGAAACTGAAATTTGGGCTCTCTGACTCCTACAAGGCGGAAGTGGTGTTTGGCAATCTAAATTGATCAATAGCCTAAGATACCACTCTTCAAAAAGGAATTCTTTATCTTTCTTATGATAGTAATGTTTCTTAAGTTATCAGGAATGGTCTTTTCCCTCTAACTGTTTTCAGCGTGACAGATAGCTCTTTTTTGAAATGTGTTAATTTCAGTCCTGTACCACTGCTGCATATTAGTTTATACATATGAAAAACAACATCAAATATGGAAGAATTCATTCATGACCCTGTTTTAAAAAGACAAATCTGGGTGCAGTTCTTAAAACTGTGCAAAACTTGGCCATTTTTATAGTACATGTGTGATGCCATCCCTTGTTTTTCTCTACCAATACTTCAACAAAATTAAGAATGTTATTTTTCTTTGGATTATTACTTGAATTCTGCAAGGCAGTCAATACCAAGCCCTGTAACTGCTGATGGTGTAGAGAGGAAGGTGGGCAGGGGAAGGAAGGTGGGCAGGAAGCAGAAGGATGCAGGAAACATTTTATGATTTATGCAACTCTTTTGAAAAATGTTCTCTTTACTTACAGCATAGTGTTACTATTATTATCACTTGGTGGGCCTGAGGCATGGGCCACACACATCATCTGGCTAAAAATAATTCTGCAGCCTGTCTGGGTGTCATTATGGTGTTTGTTTCATAACAACTGCCTATGAATCTTTATTAAAATTCAAGTGGGTTGTGACTTGCAGCCAACAGTGGGGCCCGTATATAACTAAGAGAGCATGGTCTGTCTCTCTGGGAAGGCTCTGGCAGGATCAGAGCAGGGTGCGTCCAAAACTGGCACTCTGCAAAGATGCTCAGACCAGAGACTCTGAAAGAGACAGGAAGAGACCATTAACATGTGCTTCTCACAAATAAGATATGTGATGTTGAGTTCACTCACAGAATGAAAAGGGGTAGACCTGCCAAGCTAACAACCTAATTGAGAGCGAGTTGCCACCGCTCCCCTTGCTGACTGACCTAGGGAGTGGTGTTAAGGGTCAGGGACTTTTCTAAAGATTTCTACAAGCACAAAAGCAGCGATTTCGCCTTTTTGGTAGATAGATTAGGAAACCATAGGATTTCAATGGTGGTATAATAATCTTTATAATTGCATCTGTCCTTTCATGTATTGAGATACAACCAGAGTTTATGACCAAATCTTCATAAAAATATAGGTAATAATCAAGGGTGAGGTTTACAGATTTAACATCTAAACTATATACTTATTATTTTTGCAAGTTTTTTTTCTGGATTAAAATACTCCTAGAAAACTACTATGAAAACATGGAGGAAAAAATACATAGTCTTAGTATTAAAACTGAATAATTGTTAAGAGGAATTTATTTGGTATTAAATGACTACTGTGTTTTGTGCTCAGTCACTTCAGTTGTTTCTGACTCTTGGCGACTCCGTGGACTGTAGCTACCAGGCTCCTTTGTCCATGGGATTATCCAGGCAAAAATCCTGGAGTGGGTTGCCATCTTCTATATACTCCATTAATGACAAAATAATATATTTATTACAAGTGTGAGAGTATGTAGATACCAAACGGAAAAAAATATTTTTCATGATCATATTGGAGCATTTGTATAGATGTTTTGACACTGAACAGCTTTCAAAGAATGGCGATAAACTGCTTGAAAGGACTTGAGTATAAGTGATTTTAGAATGATATTAGATATTCTTAAGGTTAAGTATTAGTGGAAATGATAAAATTTTGCTTTATTCTTTATTTCTTTCTAAAATTGCTTTATTTAGTAATGAAAAGCACTATGGTGTGGTGTAAGGAACTATATAACAGACGGTCTGTGTTCAAGTCTCAATAATACTGTTCCTTAACTTTGTGACTTTACTGAACTCAGGTCCTAAGTCTCAGTTTACTTTGGACATAATAGGCTATACCTTAGAGATCATGAAGAATAAGTAATACTAATGTGAAAGTACCTCCTCCTGTTTGTTGGTTTTTAAGTCTGGTTTTAATATTGGTATGAACTTTGATGTAAAAGTTTAAAAAGAACAAAAAATGTTATTAACAGACACAATGTATCTACACTTCGCATTTAAGAAATTTTAACATTGTACATTAAAAAGATAGCAGCTGGATCCCTTTTTACTTTTTCATTAACAAAAGTCCTTTTGTATTTGTACAAATACAAAACTGGTTTATATTATCCTGATGCATTTATAACAATTGTATTGATGTTTGACTCATCACCGTATGATCTACCTGTTTAAAGTTACACAGTTTAGTGCTTTAGTCTCTTCACAAGATATGTGTCCATCATAACAGCCTAATTTTGAAACATATTTGTCCTCTGGGAGAAAAGTCTGTATCCACTAGTGATCACTCTCCATTCATCCTCAACATTGCCAGATCTAGGCAAGAATCTATTTCCTACCTCCATAGATTTGCCTATTCTGGATATTTCATATAAATGAAATAATATACATATGGTCTTTTGTGATTGGCTACATGCATCTAGTACACATTTTTAAATGTTCACTCATATTGTAGTGTGTATTAGTACTTTCTTCCTTTTGTTGACAATATTATTGTACTAAATGGACATACCACATTTTTTATCCTTTTATCATTTGATGTGCATTTGGGTCTTTTCCACCTTTTGCCTCTTATGAGAAATGTTGTTATGAACATACATATGCATGTTTTTTAGAAATATATTTTTTATTTCTCTAGTGTACATTCCTGGGACTGGAACTGTGGCATCATACTATAATTCTATATTTATTATATATAGAAATTTATGTTTCCAAAGTGGCTATACCATTTTTCATTCCCACCAGCAGTGTATGATGGGTCCAGTATCTCTACACCCTGATGATGGGTCCAATATCTCTACATCCTAGTTCCTTCTCTGGTTAACTCATTAAAAATGTTGACTAGTATTCTACTGCATGAATAAAACATGGTTCAGTCATTATAGTTTCTTCTTCCTGTATACCGTGTCCCAGCTAATTTTGAACTAGACACCTTGAATACACTGGCTGCTCTCTCATTCTTAACCATTAGAACATTAACTGTTAAATATTGTCAGATAAAAACTCCTTCTAAAATAGAGGAATTAATAAAGCCCAGACGCTATCACTCAATACAAACAGAAACATATCTTTAGTCATCATAATTGATACAGTAATGCCTTACTTCTGTGGACATAAACAGTGTGTTTACTTTCATTCTGTAGGCTGAGGCAGAGTCATAGTAATCGAGCTTGATGGCCACATAATATGTTTCTGAAGTTACAAAAGTAGGAAGAAGAAAAATATTTGTAACTTAAAACTGCCTGAAGATAATTCATAAAAACAAGTCACAAGTAGACAGTGGGGCAGTTGCCCACCCCCCAAATTCCTCTGTAAAGTGAACCTTGGGGAAAAAAAGGTTGTTGAGGACATTGAGGAATGATGCTGAATACTACATGGTGTCAGAGATCTTGACATCTCTCTCTGCTAGACACTGATTTAAAAGGGGGCACATTCACCTCCATCAGACATTCTGTGTCAGAAAGTCACTGTTCATACTTCAAAGGGCAGCTGCCACTCTATTCACAGAGGATGCTCTGATTCTGCGGAGGCTATACTTTGGCCTGGAGAAGCAGAAGGATAGAAAGAGAGCTCTAACAAGAGACTTTCAGGACTTATTAATTGTATTATTTTTTTACCTTCTGAATTTCTTTCCATCTTTACAAGCCAGATTGGTTATCAGACCAGTAAATGTCTCTTTTCCATGGGTAAAATTTATTTGCTCATCTCAACACATAACCAGAAATCTAACCCTCTGACCCATGTTTCAGGTTCTAGAAATTTGTTTACTCGAAATCATTTAACTCTTGCTACACTTTGGGTTTTTACTTTTTAAATTTCATTTTTTATTAGTCTTGACAGATCAGCCATTTTAAAAGTTCAATTTTATGTCTTTTCAGAAATATTCAATAGTTCTGTTCCTCACTACATCTTGGCCCCTGAAGCCAGATGTCTGGGAAGTGCTTCAAAATAATTTGGGCTTGAGGAGGGAGAAATGAGTGGATATTGATAGAAGGTGGCTTATTAGCCTATCTTTCTAGCTTTCAACATAGATTTGGAATTTTCTGTAACAAAAAATTAAAAATGTATTGAGTTGATTTTACTAAACCCTGCTTTAACTACAATATATATGTATATATTTTAATATATATATTTTATATATTTATAATTTAGGATTAGTAGAATTAAGGTGTAGGAAAATGACAATTGAGTAAAAATGTGAAAAAGTGACTTTGAAGCAAAAATGCAAAAAAGGATTGGGCAGGCACGTTTTTCTCATAGAAGTCAAAACTACTTATTATAAAAGAAGATAGCATTCCTGTAAAGTAGGGCCACCCTTTACTGATTTCATTTATACACAAAGAAATCAAGACTTTTTTTTTTGGCTTATTTAACTCTGCTATATGTACATATCTTTGTTCTTTTACATATATTCTTTTATTCTCATTTTTATCACCTGAAGCAGTTGAAATACTATAAACTACTCTTAATATCAAAAGAGAATAGCTTTCCAATTCATGACTTCATATTTCTAATCACATTTATATAACTTCATACAGTCCTGTTCTTTACACCTAAGCTGACTATCAAGTAAGATGGCTTTATATTATTTTGGGAAATTGATACTCTGAACAAATAAGAACATTTCCAATACCTAAAACATCCATTTGAAAGCTAATATTTGGATTTATTTACTTATTTCACAGCAACAGTTCTAAAATTCAATGCCCATTCTTTACCTTATTAAATAGACTACAAGAGTAATGCTTAATACTCTCCTAACTAGCTGTGCTCATAATTATGCTCATCAGCGTTTGTATTCACTCTAAATACATTGACAGTTGCAGCATTCCTGAGGTTAGGTTTGCTTTTAAAGTAAATGACCACAGGTAAACTGTGATGATTCTGACATCCGATTGTGAGTGTTTTCTTATTTTTTCACAGTAGATCAGCTACTAACACTGTCCTCTTATTTCTAATCAGGTGTTCACTATCATTTGGTAAGAAATCAAGGTTTCCAAGGAAACCAGGTGGACACATTTGCTAAGAGAATACTCTTAATTCTACATGAATTACCAAGTCATTTGACTATTGTTTGAGGGTTGGACATACTTCCCATGCAATGCTCTTGAGCTTTATTATAATTATTTTCTTCATTCTTCCAAAGACTTTCTTAGAGGCTAGTGTCTGAATCCGGATACAGCTGAGACTGCAGAAATAGGTTGCTACCATCCTTTAAAAAATTGTGAGTGATTTTTTAGTTATGTTGATTAATAACTGAGAAGCTATTGAAATAAAGGGAGAACTAGTATAAGAACTAAACCTAAAACCAGGAGTTTTATTAAAA
>SJYC01095453.1:0-36824 GCA_006408675.1 Madoqua kirkii
TCTAGTTTTAAATTTCCTGGATAAGGAAGATATTTATACAAAAACAAAACAAGTTCCAGCTTATCACATTTTAGTTCTGGAAGCATCTTTAAATTTTAGCTACTCTTATTCTACTATTTACAAATGATGAAACTGGAATCCATCAGGATTTATCTGGTAACATATACCTGGAATTAGGCCACCAGCTGTCTCTTTTATCTTCCTTGACTTGAATTTTTGGTTTGCAGTTTTTAATATACTAGTTTGTAAAGAATTAATAATTTAATTGACATTCTGGCAAGTACAGAAACTTCCTAAATGGAAATTGATAATTGTACAGTAATTGTGGATTTTCCACCTTCAATCTTCTGGAACCTTGAAGAAACTGAGTAGTAGGTTGCCTTATTTTTGAGAATCATGCAAAAATAAAAGTGAGGAATAGAATGAAATGACCTCCTATTTTTTAGAAGGAACAAATATGACAAAAATATTTAAAATTAGAAAATTTCTCACTGGCAAATATTATATAGAAAGGCTCTTTGGTTCTGTATTGTGTGGCTACTAGAATCACCTCTGAGCCAGTCCATTTGGTTTGAACTCTCAACTCTGCTACTTGATGATTCAATATTTAAGTGTGTTTCTTAGTCTCTCTGTGCCATGGTTTTATCATTTGTAAAGTGGAGTTGCTTATTCCTAGGTATTGTTATAGGAACTGAATGAGTTAATACTGTAAAACACTTTGCATGGTCTCAGGAAATCAGTAAGTGATAAACTTCAAGCTCTCTTATTTTTATATATTAAACTTCATGCATTATAGGGTAAACTTTTTGTCAGGAAGAAAGTGGTTGAGATGAACAGAAATGTGCAAGTAGATATCAAGAAAACTAACTAGGGCCAAAGAATCAGAAGGTTCCCAAAGCAGATTAGTACTAGAAAGGGGCTCCACAAATCAATTTCTACCTTATTTCTTACATGCACATATCCCCAGTGTATACAGAATAAGCTACATTTCTTAACCTGTACTTTAGCCCCCTCCAATCTTTTGTACCCTAGTTCCATTTTCCTTATCTTGACTTATTTTTCCCCTTAAAATTAAGTATGCTAAGGAAACTATGATGGCTACTGAGAAAAGACCTTCAGATAAGAAAAAAATAAGAAGGTGCAGGAACGGCGGCCAAGAAGAGATACCCCATGTCCAAGGTCAGAAGCAGCAGCAGTGAGGAGATACCCACCATCCAAATTTTTAAAATAAACCCAAGTAAGCTGGTAGGCTCTGAGAGAGGGCATCAGAGGGCAGACAGACTGAAACTGTAATCACAGACAACTAGCCAGTCTGATCACATGGACCACAACCTTGTCTAACTCAGTGAAACTAAGACATGCCCTGTGGGACCACCCAAGACGTCCGGGTCATGGTGGAGAGGTCTGACAGAATGTGGTCCACTGGAGAATTGAATGGCAAGCCACTTCAGTATTCTTGCACTGAGAACTCCATGAACAGCTTGAAATTGCAAAAAGATAGGATACTGAAAGAGGTCAGTAGGTGCCCAATATGCTACTGGGAATCAGTGGAGAAATAACTCCAGAAAGAATGAAGGGATGGAGCCAAAGCAAAAACAATACCCAGCTGTGGATGTGACTGGTGATAAAAGCAAGGTTCGATGCTGTAAAGAGCAATATTGCATAGGAACCTGGAATGTTAGGTCCATGAATCAAGACAAATTGGAGGTGGTCCAACAGGAGATGGCAAGAGTGAACATTGACATTCTAGGAATCAGCAAACTAAAATGGACTGGAATGGGTGAATTTAACTCAGATGACCATTATATCTACTACTGTGGGCAGGAATCCCTTAGAAGGAATGAAGCAGCCATCTAGTCAACAAAAGAGTCTGAAATGCAGTACTTGGATGCAATCTCAAAAACAACAGAATGATCTCTGTTCATTTCCAAGGCAAACCATTCAATATCATGGTAATGCAAGTCTATGCCCCAATCAATAATGTTGAAGAAGCTGAAGTTGAACAGTTCTATGAAGACCTACAAGTCCTTTTAGAACTAATACCCAGAAAGATGTCCTTTTCATTATAGGGGAAAAGAAAAGTGAAGTCACTCAGTTGTGTCTGACTCTTTGCAACGCCATGGGCTGTAGTCCACAAGGATTCTCCATCCATGGGATTTTCCAAGCAAGAGTACTGGAGTGAGTTGCCATTTCCTTCTCCAGGGGATCTTCCCAACCCAGGGATCGAACCCGGGTCTCCTGTATTGCAGGCGGACACTTTACTGTCTGAGCCACTAGGGAAGCCCCATTATAGGGGACTTGAATGCAAAAGTAGAAAGTCAAGAAACACCTGGAGTAACAGGCAAATTTGGCTTTGGAGTACAGAATGAAGCCAGGCAAAGGCTAATAGAGTTTTGCCAAGAGAATGCATTGGTCATAGCAAATACCCTCTTTCAACAAGAGAAGACTCTACACAAAGACATCACCAGATGGTCAACACCAAAATCAGATTGATTATATTCTTTGCAGCCAAAGATGGAGCTCTATCCAGTTAGCAAAAACAATACTGGGAGCTGACTGTGGCTCAGTCATGAACTCCTGAATTACTGCTAAATTCAGACTTAAATTGAAGAAAGTGGGGAAAACCACTAAACCATTCATGTATGACCTAAATCAAATCCCTTATGATTATATAGTAGAAGTGAGAAATAGGTTTAAGGGCTGGAAAGGGAGGTGCGGGCTGCATCATTGGTGCTTAGGGTAAGGACAGGGCCTGAATGCCCTGAGGACAATCTAAGAGGGCTAACGTGAGATAGCAACCCAAACTGTGAGATTGCCAGAGAGAATTAAAAAAGAGAACTTTCCTGGGAAAAGCTCTAACGGGCCGCCTGGCCTGCTCACAGAACAAAGGTTTGAGCAAATATCAAAGGAGAGGTAGCTGGCTGCGTACAGGCCCCTCACCGCACCAGAGTCAGAGAGGCAGGCGAGAGACAGCTAGAGCCAGAAGGCAAGGGGCTGCTCTGATCTCGACCCCAGAGACTGGCATCCTCCACCAAACTGTTCAAACAGGCTCCCAGTTGCTAACCACGTCTTCCTAGGATCCTGGATGGTTGACATCTGCCAGGAGGTTCGCAGCCAGAGATCAGTTCCCCAGAGGAGACACACAACACACCAGACATGATGCACTCGCGGTGCACCCGGGAGACTGAGTGGGACTGGGGAGGTGATTAAGATGCATGGCCCACCTGGGACAGCACCCTTGCCAAGCACCTGGTTGCCTGAGCTGCTTGGTCCTCGAAAGGACACAAAATGCATGCCTAACTGAGTCTGTGCCCTTGCGGAGCACCCGAGAACCTGAGTGGCTTAGGTTCTCAGTAGTGCCCGAGAAGGCAGTGGAAGTGCACGAAATGCACGTGCCCTGCAGAGCACCCTGGAGCCTGAGCTGGGGCAAGCCCACCAGGATCCATGTACTGCGATGCCCCCCACACACGCCAGCAATATTTGTTTGTAGTGTTCCTCACTCCCCACAACATTGATTACTGGCTAGATTGAGCACCCGAGAACCTGAGTGGCTTAGGTTCTCAGTAGTGCCCGAGAAGGCAGTGGAAGTGCACGAAATGCACGTGCCCTGCAGAGCACCCTGGAGCCTGAGCTGGGGCAAGCCCACCAGGATCCATGTACTGCGATGCCCCCCACACACGCCAGCAATATTTGTTTGTAGTGTTCCTCACTCCCCACAACATTGATTACTGGCTAGATTGCTGTCTCCCCTTTTGACTCCCCCTCATCTCCTCGTGGTCACCTCTATATCCCTCCTCCCTCTTCTCTTTTCCATGTAACTCTGTGAACCTCTCTGGGTGTCCCTCACTTTTGGAGAATTGTTTCACCATTAACCTAGATATTTTATCATCTGTGCCATACGGATGGAGAAGTCTTGAGGCTACTGTAAGAATAAGACTGAAAACCAAACGCAGGAGGCTTAACTCCAGAACTTGAGCATATCAGAGAACTCCTGATTCCAGGGAACGTTAATATACAAGAGCTCACCCAAAAGCCTCCATACCTATACTGAAACCAAGATCAAACACAAGAGCAAATGTTAAAAGCAGCAAGGAAAATGCAACAAATAACACAGGGAGATAACACAAGGGGATCCCCATAAGGGTAACAGCAGTTTCTTTCAATAGAAAGAAGGGAATGGCAGGACAGAAGGGAGTGGCAGGACATACTTAAAGTGATGAAAGAGAAAAACCTGCAACTCAGATTACTATACCCAATAATGATTTCATTCAAATATGAAGGAAATCAAATGCTTTACAGACAAGCAAAAGCTCATAAAATTCAGCACCACCAAACCAGCTCTTCAACAAATGCTAAAGGATCTTCCCTAGACAGGAAACACCAAAATGGTTTATAAACTCAAACCCAAAACAAGTAAATGGTAACTGCATCATACTTATCAATAATTACCTTAAATGTAAATGGACTGAATGCCCCAATCAAAAGAAACAGACTGACTGAATGGATACAAAAACAAGACCCCTATATATGCTTGAGCACCACCTCAAACTAAGGGACACATACAGACTGAAAGTGAAGGGCTGGAAGAAGATATTTCATCAAATAGAGACCAAAAGAAAGCAGGAGTAGCAATACTCACATCAGATAAAATAGGCTTTGAAATAAAGACCATGAAAAGAGGCAAAGAAGGACACTTGATAATGATCAAAGGATTAATCCAAGAAGAAGATATAATAATTATAAATATACTGTGGTCATGTATGGATGTGAAAGTTGGACTGTGAAGAAGGCTGAGCGCTGAAGAATTGATGCTTTTGAGCTGTGGTGTTGGAGAAGACTCTTGAGAGTCCCTTGGACTGCAAGGAGATCCAACCAGTCCATTCTGAAGGAGATCAGCCCTGGGATTTCTTTGGAGGGAATGATGCTGAAGCTGAAACTCCAGTACTCTGGCCACCTCATGCAAAGAGTTGACTCATTGGAGAAGACTCTGATGCTAGGAGGGATTGTGGGCAGGAGGAGAAGGGGATGACCAAGGATGAGATGGCTGGATGGCATCACGGACTCAATGGACGTGAGTCTGAGTGAACTCCGAGAGATGGTGATGAACAAGGAGGCCTGGCGTGCTGCGATTCATGGGGTCGCAAAGAGTCGGACACGATTGAGTGACTGAACTGAACTGAACTGAACATAGGAGCACCTCAGTACATACAGCAAATGCTAACAAGTATGAAAGGGGACATAACAGTAATACAATAATAGTGGGAGACTTTAATACTCCACTCACACCTATGGATAGATCAACCAAAGAGAAAATTATCAGGGAACACAAACTTTAAATTATACACTGGACCAGTTAGACCTAATTGATATCTATAGGACTTTTCACTCCAAAACAATGAATTTCATCTTTTTTCTCAATTGTACATAGAACATTCTCCAGGATATATCACATCCTGGGCCTTAAGTCTAACTTTGATAAATTCAGAAAAACTGAAATCATTTCAAGCATCTTTTCTGATCACAATGCAGTAAATTAGATGTCAACTATCCAGTCCATTCTGAAGGAGATAAACCCTGGGATTTCTTTGGAAGGAATGATGCTAAAGCTGAAACTCCAACTTTGCATGGCCACCTCATGCAAAAAAAGAGTTGACTCATTGGAAAAGACTCTGATGCTGGGAGGGATTGTGGGCAGGAGGTGAAGGGGACAACAGAGGATGAGATGGCTGGATGGCATCATGGACTTGATGGAAGTGAGTCTGAGTGAACTTTGAGAGATGGTAATGAACAGGGAGGTCTGGCATGCTGCCATTCATGGGGTCGCAAAGAGTCGGACACGATTGAGTGACTGAACTGAACTGAACTGAACTGAACTGAACTGATAGGATAAAAAGCTATTAAAAATATAAACATATAGAGGCTGAACAACAGACTTCTGAATAACCAACAAATCACAGAAGAAATCAAAATATGCATAGAAACAAATGAAAATGAAAACACAACAACCCAAAACCTATGGGACTCAGTAAAAGCAATGCTAAGGGGAAGGTTCATAGCAATATAAGTTTACCTCAAGAAACAAGAGAAAAATCAAATAACTAGCCTAACTTTACATCTAAAGCAACTAGAAAAAGAAATGAAGAATCCTAGGATTAGTAGAAGGAAAAGAAATCATTAAAATTAGAGCAGAAATAAATGAAAAAGAAACAAAAGAGGCTATAGCAAAAATCAACAAAACTAAAAGCTGGTTCTTTGAGAAGATAAATAAAAAAGACAAACCATTAGCCAGAGTCATCAAGAAAAAAAGGGAGAAGAATCAAATCAACAAAATTAGAAAATGGAGAAATCATAACAGACAACACAGAAATACAAAGGATCATAAGAGACTACTGTAAGCAACTATATGCCAATCAAATGGACAACTTGGAAGAAATGGACTAATTCTTAGAAAAGTATAACCTTCCAAAACCAGGAGGAAATAGAAAATCTGAACAGAACCATCAGAAGCACAGATATCAAACCTGTAATAAAAAATCTTCCAACAAACAAAAGCCCAGGACCAGATGGCTTCACAGGGGGATTCTACCAAAAATTTAGAGAAGAGCTAACACCTATCCTACTCAAACTCTTTCAGAAAATTGCAGTGGAAGGTAAATACTCAAACTCATTTTATAAAGCCACCATCACCCTAATGCCTAAACCAGACAAAGATGCCATAATAAAAGAAAGCAACAAGCCAATATCACTGATGAACGTAGATGCAAAAAATCCTCAACAAATTCTAGCAAGCAGAATCCAACAACATGTTAAAAAGGTCATACATTGTGACCAAGCAGGCTTTATCCAAGGGATACAAAGATTCTTCAATATTTGCAAATCAATCAATGTAATACACCATGTTAACAAATTGAAAGGTAAAAACTGTATGATTTTCTCAATAGATGCAAATAAAGTCTTTGACAAAATTTGGCACTAATTTATGATAAAAACTCTCCAGAAAGCAGGTATAGAAGAAACATATTTCAACATAATAAAAGCCATATATGATAAACCCATAGCAAACATTATCCTCAGTGGCTAAAAATTGAAAGCATTTTCTCTTAAGTCAGGAAAAAGGCAAGGGTGTTCACTCTCACTACTACTATTCAATATAGCTTTGAAAGTTTTACCACAGTAATCAGAGAAGAAAAAGAAATAAAAGGAATCCAGACTGGAAAAGAAGTAAAACTCTCACAGTTTGCAGATGACATGATCCTTTATGTAGAAAACCCTAAAGACACAACCAGAAAATTAATAGAGCTAATCAATGAATATAGTTAAGTTGTAGAATATAAAATAAATATGCAGAAATCCTTTGCATTCCTATACATTAACAGTGAGAAAACAGAAAGAATCCTATTCACCATTGTGATGAAAAGAATAAAATACTTAGGAATAAATGTACATAAAGAAACAAAAGATCTTTATATAGAAAACTATAAAACACTGATGAAAATAATCAAAGATGACACAAATAGATGGAGAAATATACCATGTTCATGGATCAGAAGACTTAAAATAGTGAAAATGAGTACACTGCTCAAAGCAATCTATAGATTCAATGCAATCCCTATCAAGCTACCAATGGTATTTTTCACAGAACTAGAACAAATAATTTCACAATTTGTATGAAAATACAAAAAAACAAAAACAAAAAAAACCTCAAAGAACCAAAGCAATCTTGAGAAAGAAGAATGGAACTGGAGGAATCAACCTACCTGACTTCAGGCTCCACTACAAAGCCACAGGCATCAAGACAGTATGGCACTGGCACAAAGACAGAAATATAGATCAATGGAACAAAATAAAAATCCATGCACCCATGGACACCTTATCTATGACAAAGGAGGCAAAATACACAATGGAGAGAAGACAATCTCTTTAGCAAGTGGTGCTGGGAAAACTGGTCAACCACCTGTAAAAGAATGAAACTAGAACACTTTCTAACATCATACACAAAAATAAACTCAAAATAGATTAAAGATCTAATGTAAGACCAGAAACTATAAAACTCCTAGAGGAAAACATAGGCAAAACACTCTCTGACATAAATCACAGGAGGATCCTCTATGACCCACCTCCCAGAGTATGTAGATGAAAGCAAAAATAAACAAATGGAACCTAAATTAAACTTAAACAGTTTTGCATAACAAAGGAAACTATAAGCAAGGTGAAAAGACAGCCTTCAGAATGGGAGAAAATAACAGTAAATGAAGCAACTGACAAAGAATGAATCTCAAAAATATACAAGCAGCTCAATACCAAAAAAATAAACGACCCAATCAAAACATGGGCCAAACAACTAAACAGACATTTCTCCAAAAAAGACATACAGATGGCTAACAAACACATGAAAAGATGCACAACCTCACTCATTATCAGAGAAATGCAAATCAAAACCACAATGAGGTACCATCTCAAAGGAAACTATAAGCAAGGTGAAAAGACAGCCTTCAGAATGGGAGAAAATAACAGTAAATGAAGCAACTGACAAAGAATGAATCTCAAAAATATACAAGCAGCTCAATACCAAAAAAATAAACGACCCAATCAAAACATGGGCCAAACAACTAAACAGACATTTCTCCAAAAAAGACATACAGATGGCTAACAAACACATGAAAAGATGCACAACCTCACTCATTATCAGAGAAATGCAAATCAAAACCACAATGAGGTACCATCTCATGCCAGTCAGAATGGCTGCGATCAACAAGTCTACAAACAATAAGTGCTGGAGAGGGTGTGGAGTAAAGGGAACCCTCTTACACTGTTGGTGGGAATGTAAACTAGTGCAGCCAACACTTAAAAAACTAAAAATAGAGCTGCCTTATGACCCAGCAATCCCACTGCTGGGCATACACACCGAGGAAACCAGAACTGAGACGTGTGCACCCCAGTGTGCATCGCAGCACTGTTTACAGTATCCAGGACATGGAAGCAACCCAGATGTCCATCAACAGATGAATGGATAAGACAGCTGTGGTTACACATACACAATGGAGTATTACTCAGCCATTAAAAAGAACACATTTGAGTCAGTTCTAATGAGGTGGATGAAATTGGAGCTTATTACACAGAGTCATAAAGAAAAACACCATTATACTATATTTAGTATATATTTATACTAAAATATATATTTATATACTATATTTATGGGCTTCCCTGGTGGCTCAGAGGTTAAAGCGTCTGCCTCCAATGCGGGAGACCTGGGTTTGATCCCTGGGTTGGGAAGATTCCCTGGATAAGGAAATGGTTACCCACTCCAGTATTCTTGCCTAGAGAGTCCCATGGACAGAGAAGCCTGGCAGG
Source organism: Madoqua kirkii (assembly GCA_006408675.1). Lineage (NCBI taxonomy): Eukaryota > Metazoa > Chordata > Mammalia > Artiodactyla > Bovidae > Madoqua > Madoqua kirkii. The sequence goes on from SJYC01095453.1 coordinate 9,352, forward strand.
CTACAGTCCACGGGGTCACAAAGAGTCAGACACCTCTGAGCGACTTCACCTCACTTCACTTCACTATATTTATATATATTTATACTATATCAAATTTAGAAAGATGGTAATGATGACCCTATATGCAAGACAGCAAAAGAGACACAAATATAAAGAACAGGCTTTTCAACTATGCGGAAGAAGGCGAGGGTGGGATAATTTGAGAGACTAGCATTGAATCATGTAAATTACTGTATGTGAAGTAGATGACCAGTCCAAGTTCAATGCATGAAACAGGGCACTCACAGCTGGTGCACTGGGACAACCTAGAAGGATGAGATGGGGAGGGAGGTGGGAGGGGGTTCCAGGATGGGGGATGCATGTACACCCATGGCTGATTCATGTCAATGTATGGCAAAAAACACCACAATATTGTAAAGTAGTTAGCCTCCAATTAAAATAAATAAATAAATTTAAAAATAAATAAAATGGCTATGACAACAATATTAAGAAAAATACCTTGTGGGAAATGAGAGAGAAGCAGTTTTATCCTTTTCCATAGCATCACAAAAAAATCTAACATAGAATCAACTTCAGTTGTTTCACACAGTTCAGCCCAATTCGTGGCACCAAGGGAACAGATCAATATTTTTATTAACTAGTTGTTAAACCTCACCCCCATCCCCCACAATCTCTTCCTAAAGGCAACATACCCTGTGTGGTTCTATTCATAAAAAGCTAAAGGATAAAGTAAACAAACAGTCAAAAACAAAGGCAGAACATGTTGCTAGGCATACTAGGGGAGTATTTCCACAATTCTTTTATTCTGAACCTCAGTACTTGTTGCCTTAGTCACCAGGCTCTAGAGTCTTTTCTTTTGATATAACAGTTTGACATTCATTTACGCTCTCTTCAGTTATATGTAAAGTTACTTGTCAGAATCTCACATTCCTTAGTCCTCACCTGGTGCTTGTTAGTTTGTGACCAAGGACAAAGGCATTGATGCTGCTGGTTGATGTCCCTGCCTTGTACCTGTTGCCACTGACATTCACCTTTCTGATTGTTACCCTTGAAAAACAATATATCATTTCTGAGGGTCATCTCCTTTCATAGCTTCAGACCTCGATATATATTTAAAAAGCCAATTTTTTCCCCACTATCTTTGTTCATCAATGCAACATAGCTCTCGAACTGCAAGATACAAAAGAAATCTTCTGGAACATGACTCATTTTTACAAGGGTTCAAAAATGGTGCATATCAAATGAGAATTCAGAAAAACTAAAGTCACCCAAATAAGAAACAGGTATAATATAATTCCCCTACAAACTTAAGCAAGTTTTGTCACCCAGTGCCATGTGGGTAGTTTCCTGGGCCAGAGAGAAATACCAAGGACAGAGCTTTTTCCAGTGACCTAACATCCTACATTGATTCCCAGAAGCTTTACTGTCATAGAGACTGCCCAATTCATTCCCTCTCTATGTGTGAAATTTTTTTTCCATTATTTCTGTAGCTCAAATGTAGATGAGTACCTTGGATTGTCAATTTCTGCATTATTTATTGACACACACTACACATTGCTAGTGTGTTTTCCTTTGGAATGGATAAACCACAAGCACATAACACATCTGAAATGTAGGAGATTCTTGATAAAGAAGTATTTTTTTTGTGTGTGTTGGAAGATTGGTAAGATAGCGAAGTTCTTATAACTCCGTGTTAAAAATCTGTGTTAATGTAATGATCACTTGCAAAATTAGTCCCTACCCTCCATTCTTGGCACAGATTTTTCTATTCATTATTTCTCTATTGACTACTTTTAACTGATTTTCAGAAGATAGTGCAAACCAAAGATAGGACAAAGGTATGTTATATGAACTTGAATCTTATAAAAGGTGCCAAATTTTATGACATCACTGTACCTTGGAACAACACCACATTGCCTTACTCCTTTGAAACTGAGTTCTGATTTCTCTTTTTTTTTTTCAGATACCCACATAAATTCTCCTCTCTGGAGTGTACCCCAACCAGACTATCCAAGTACCTAACCTCTCATTTTTAAGCTATTGTTAAGCCAGAATGAAATTTTGACTTGTTATATTTTCAAGAGAAGAGAATGATTGCAGTCTTAGGCTTTAAGAGAAATACAGTCTTTCTTTTTCAGATGGTCTCAATTCTCTTTGTATGGAATTCAATAAATAATCCTCAAATACCTTTGGAAACTAACTTGCAACTACAAGAGGCCTAGCCGTTGAATGATACCTAGGATATGGAAGTCAGATTGAAAGACCAAAAGAACACATGAGTTCTTGATAGCACCATTAAACACCTGACATGTACCTGGAGCACACTCAAGATCCAGTTATGTATGCTAATAACTTTCCTTGCAGTTGAGCTGGGAATATCATGTGTTTTGAGCAAAAGCACCATAATTTCATACACTGAAATTTATAGGAAGAATTATTAGAATCATAATCAAAAACACTGACAAATCAGCACACAGAAGAATCAGGCCATTTACAAATTGCAGAAGACAAAATTTCAATGAATGAGGATGTTTTATGCATTCCAAAAGAGAATATTTGGGTATTAGAAAATGAGATGTTGAAAAACCTGATGAATCACTAAAATATATTTTTCAAGTTTCACTCTCTTTGTATCAGGTTGTGTCAGAGAACTATGAAGGTGTTCTCCCTGCCTTAAATAGTTTCCCTGGAAAAATCTACCTCCTTCCAAAAAGAAACTCCTTGTTTATTCTAAATTTAGTGTATTATCTACAAATATTGATTTATTAATAATTGAGAGATTAAATTTTTAAAAACTCTATATTTTTTTCTTTTGGTATAAATTTCCAAAATATTAATAGTTTGAAGTGACTTGATGTCTAGCTTTTTTTCCCCTAAGAATTATTATCACATGCAAAGCATTTTTTTGCATGTAGTCAATCATGATCTGCATTTCCAGTTTTAGATAGGAATGAAATTGCAAATGGAATTACTAAGTGTTTCTCTTTCAAAATAAGTAAAACACTATTATGCCATAGATTAATGCGTGTGATGAGCCAACTCACATATTTTACAATATGACACGATTCTAATGTCGTAGCAGATATAACATGGCTAGCTTACAAAATGATTCAAATTATGGCCAAGAACCAGTGTTTGAAAAGTACTTCCTTCTTTAATTCCAGGTTTTCATCCAAATATTTTTTTCCCCTTAACATTATAATCAGTCATAAACAAGCCTCAGTTCAGTTCAGTCTCTCTGACTCTTTGCGACCCCATGAACTGTAGCACGCCAGGCCTCCCTGACCATCACCAACTCCCAGAGTTCACTCAGACTCACGTCCATCGAGTCCATGATGCCATCCAGCCATCTCATCCTCTGCCGTCCCCTTCTCCTCCTGCCCTCAATCTTTCCCAGTATCAGGGTCTTTTCAAATGAGTCAGCTCTTCTCATGAGGTGGCCAAAGTACTGGAGTTTCAGCTTCAGTATCAGTCCTTTCAATGAACAACCAGAACTGATTTCCTTTAGGATGGACTGGTTGGATCTCCTTGCAGTCCAAGGACTCTCAAGAGTCTTCTCCAACACCACAGTTCAAAAGCATCAATTCTTGTATGCTCAGCTTTCTTTATAGTCTAACTCTCACATCCATACATGACCACTGGAAAAACCATAGCCTTGACTAGATGGACCTTTGTTGACAAAGTAATGTCTCTGCTTTTGAATATGCTATCTAGGTTGGTCATAACTTCCCTTCCAAGGAGTAAGTGTCTTTTAATTTCATGGCTGCAGTCATCATCTGCAGTGATTTTGGAGCCCCCCAAAATAAAGCCAGGCACTATTTCTACTGTTTCCTCATCTATTTTCCATAGGAGCAATATTTGTTAGACATTGGAGAGTCAGGAAATATGAAACATGATCCCTTCTCTCAAAAATATTTTTCTAATTGTATGGAAGAACCTGTATCTATTAAAGCAGAATAGAACTATGGCCAGAGCAGCGCTGGAGATAACAAGCATTATGGTCCTTGAGAGGAGGGTGTGGTGCCTGTGTGTCCAAGCACTCCCTGGACACCAGAGACATTAGAATCTACATACATTCTTGAGCTTGCTATTCACAATGTGTCCTTGGGCCGTAGGACATCATCACTTTGGAGCTTCTTAGAAATGCCAGCTCCCAGTACCTGCCCTATATCTACTGAATCACAGTCCCCATAATGAAATTCCCAGGTGATTTATATGCACAGTAAGTTTAAGGAACATTGTATGTAGGGTATGACATAGGAAAGATTTTAATTTTTTCCCAGTTTCTTTTTTCTGAATTGACTATCTCTGAGAATTTAAGGCCAACCTTAATATATTCACAGATTTCTTAGTTGCTTTGCAAGCAATATTTGAAGGAATATTAATGTTTCGTGTGCAGGACAGTTCTGTTTGCAAAGTGGGCACTCCACAGCTGCTGTGTAGGTGTGGGAGGACTTCCATACATGGCTCTCATTTCCGGAGATCATCCCTGGGTTTCTTTCCTGTTATCTCCGAACTGACTGCAGGGATGGGTGGGGAAGGAGAAGGAACACCTGACCGGAGTCCTGGCTTCTGTTCTCAGTTTGGGAACCAATGGGCAACATGATCTCAATCATACAATTATTCCAAAGAGTAATATTCTCTTATCAATAAAAGTATATTGAATGATCACTACATTTTCTTTCAACTCTGAAGTTTAATAATTATATTTCAAAATATCATACATTAAAAAGGAATAAGCTGCACACTACTTAGCCTTCTGTGCAAGTCTTTTGGAGAAAAGCACGATGAATAATCGGTATTGTGTGTGGAGTATGTATGAAAGCAGATTGTTGTTGGGTTAAAAACACGAAAATACCAAGATTCCTCAGTGCCATGTTGTTATTTAAGGGAAATTTTGTTTACTTTAAAACGCAAGACAGATTTTTTTCACCTTCAGTAGCCAACTTTGAAATATTGTACATATCTCATATAATCTAAACATTGCTAGTATGACTCATAAAGAAGAATATTAATGAACTCAACTTTGCCCTATATACTTATTTTCGTTTTGCCCTCTTTGACCTTATTTCCTCAGACTTTCTTTTATTATTTAGAGGGTTTTTTTTTTTTAAGAACTAATAGTTTATTATCAAGTGCTTTGCTTTTGAAAATGTATGCAGTAAAAGATTATTGAATGTATCTTAGGATAAAAGCAATGTAAATCTCCATTGGGTGAGATATTCTAAGAAATAAAACAAGTTTATAGTATTAACACTTTGAATAACAGAATGGTGTAATGAAGGTTACAAACAAGGTGGGGATGAACCTGGGTCTCCTGTATTTGAGGCAGATTCTTTACCCTCTGAGCCACCAGGGAAGCCCTACCATATCCTCATCAACATTTATTTGTGTTCTTTGGAAAACAGCCAAGTTGGAGGTGATATCTCCTCCTGGTCTTGATTTGTAATTCTCTGATGACTAGTGATATAGAGCGTCTTTTCACATGACTGTTGCCAATCTCTATGTCTTCTTTGAAAAAATATCTATCCATTTCTTTTACTCATTAAAAAAAATTTTTTTTGATGTTGAGTTGTATGAGCTGTTAACATATTTTGGACATTAATCCCTTATTAGTCATATCACTTGCAAATATTTTCTTCTATTCTGGAAGTTGCCTTTTTTTGTTGTTGATGGTTTCCTTTACTATGTAAAAGATTTCAGGTTTAATTAGGCCCCATTTGTTTACTTTTGCTTTTATTCCCTTTGCTTTAAGTGACAGATCTAAAAAAATATTTCTATGACTTATGTCAAAAAGTGTTATACCTATGTTTTAAAATTTTTTATAAAATATCTTTGCCCCAGAGTTTGTTGAATTCACAAATCACAACCTATAGATAAAGAAGGCCAACTGTATACATTCTCCTCACCTTCTTTCATGTTTTGCTAGCGAGATGCTGAGGGACTATAAGACTCTGGTGCTTGAGATGGCAAATTGCAACCCATAGACCAAATCTGCCCTGCAGCCTGTTGTGTACAGAGTTTTATTGGAATACAGCCACACCCGTTCTTTACACACATTGCTCCTAGCTGCTTTGTGCTACAGTTGTTAGTCTTGTTCAGTCCCTCAGTCCTGTCCAATCTTTGCAACCCATGGACTGCAGCATGCCAGGCTTCCCTGTCCTTCACCATCTTCTGGAGCTTGCTGAAACTCACGGCCACTGAGTCTGTGATACCATCCAACCATCTCGTCCTCTGTCATCCCCTTCTACTCCTGCCCTCAATCGTTCCAAGCATCAGGGTCATTTCTAAGAAGTTGACATTTCACATCAGGTGGCCAAAGTATTGGAGCTTTAGCTTTATCATCAATCCTTCCAATGAAATAAAGGGTTAATTTCCTTTAGGACTGACTGGCGTGATATCCTTGAAGTCCAAGGGACTCTGAAGAGTTTTCTTCAACACCACAGTTTAAAAGCATCAGTTCTTTGGCACTCATATTTCTTTATAGTCCAACTCTCATATCCATACACGACTACTGGAAAAACCATAGCTTTGACTAGATGGACCTTTGTTGGCAAAGTAATGTCTCTGCTTTTTAATATGATGTCTAGGTTGGTCATGGCTTTTCTCCCAAGAAACAAGCATCTTTTAATTTCATGGCTGCAGTCACCATCTGGAGTGATTTTGGAGCCCAAGGAAATAAAGTCTGTCACGATTTTCCATCGTTTCCCCATCTATTCACCATGAAGTGATGGGACCGGATGCCATGATCTTCGTATTTTAAATGTTGAGCTTTAAACCAGCTTTTTCACTCTCGTCTATCACCTTCATCAAGAGAGTTTTTAGTTCCTCTTCACATTCTGCCATAAGGGTGGTATCATCTGCATATCTGAGGTCATTAATATTTCTGCTGGAAATTTTTATCCCAGCTTGTGCTTCATCCAGCCCAGCATTTCTCATGGTCTACTCTGCATATAAGTTATATAAGCAGAGTGACCATATACAGCCTTGATGTACTGCTTTCCCAATTTGAAACCAGTCCATGGTTCCATGACTGGTGCTAACTGCTGTTTCTTTACCTGCATTCAGTTTTCTCAGGAGGCAGGTCAGGTGGTCTGGTATTCCCATCTCTTTCAGAATTTTCCACAGTTTATTATGATCCACATCACCAAAGGCTTTAGCATAATCAACGAAGCAGAAGTAGATGTTTTTCTGGAACTCTCTTGCTTTTCCAGTGATCCCGAAGATGTTGGCAATTTGATCTCTGGTTCCTCTGCCTTTTCTAAAACCAGCTTGAACATCTAGGAGTTCTAAGCTCATGGACTATTGAAACCTAGTTTGGAGAATTGTGAGCATTACTTTGCTAGCATGTGAGATGAGTGCAATTGTGTGGTAGTTTGAGCATTCTTTGGCATTGCCTTTCTTTGGGATTGGAATGAAAACTAATCTTTTCCAGTCCTGCAGCCACTACTGAGTTTTCCAAATTTGCTGGCACATTGAGTGCAGCACTTTCACAGCATCATCTTTTATAATTTGAAATAGCTCCACCGGAAATCCATCACCTCCACTAGCTTTGTTCTTAGTGATGCTTCCTAAGGCCCACTTGACTTCACACTCTAGGAAGTCTGAGAGTAGGTGAGTCATCACACAATCATGATTATCTGGGCCATGAATATCTTTCTGGTATAGTTCTTCTGTGTATTTGTGCCACCTCTTCTTAATATCTTCTGCTTTTGTTAGGTCCATACCATTTCTGTCTTTATTGTGCCTTTCTTTGCATGAAATGTTCCCTTGGTATGTTTAATTTTCTTGAAGAGATCTCTAGTCTTTCTCATTCTATTGTTCTCCTCTATTTTTTTTTGCATTTACCACTTAGGAAGTCTTTCTTATCTCTCTTTGCTATTCTTTGGAACTCTGCATTCTGATGAGTATATCTTTCCTTTTCTACCTTGTCTTTCTCTTGGTTTCCTCAGAAAATCATTTTGCCTCTTTGCATTTCTTCTTCTTGGGGATGGTTTTGATTACTGCCTTCGATACAATGTTATGAACCTCCATCCAAAGTTCTTCAGGCACTCTGTCTATCAGATCTAATCCCTTGAATCCATTTGTCATTTCCACTGTATAATCCTAAGGGATTTGATCTAGGTCATACCTGAATGGCCTAGTGGTTTTCTCTACTTTCTTCAATTTAAGTCTGAATTTTGCATTAAGGTGTTCATGATCTGAGACACAGTCAACTCCTGGTCTTGATTTTGCTGACTGTGTAGAGCTTCTCCATCTTTGGCTACAAAGTATATAATCAGTCAGATTTTGGTGTTGACCATCTGGTGTGCTATAATAACAAAGTTTAACTGCAACAGAGACTGCTGTCATGCAGAGCCTGAAATATTTACTGTGTGGCCCTTAACAAAAAAGTTTATCCACTTCTTCTCTAGGAGATAGCAAAGTCAAAATCTTGAAGGAACACAGGTCCCCAAAATGCTGAGAAAGGCCAAACTTTCTAGACTTTTATATGAGCCCAAGGGAAAAAAGAAACCCACTATATTTGAAATGTTAGATTTCAGAGTTTATTTGTAATATTAATTTATCATATCCTTGTTAATATATCCAATTTCAGATTATTAAAAAACGTCAGAGAAGTTGAATCATTTAGCCACAAATGCTTTATATGTGAAAAAGACAGGATTTGAATTCAGCTCTGGGCGATTCTAAAATCTGTTCTAAATTAAGAGTGATCATCTTTGGTTGCTGAGTTCACAAGTGATTTTTATTTTCTTCTTTGTATTCTCATGTGTTTCTTCTAATAGCTTTATTAAAACACATTCATGTACCAACAAATTTAAAGTATGCAGTTCAATGATTTTTAGTGTGTTCACAGGGTTGTACACCATCACTGTTAATGTAATTTTAGAACATCTTCAGCATTCCAAAAGAAATCACATTAGCAGCAACATCCTAATCCCTAACTCTTCCTATCACCTGGAAACTACTAATCTTCAATCCTATTCATGGTGGAAAAATAATGAATTTACCTCTTTTGGATATTTTATGTAAATGGATTCATGTAAAAGAATGGTCTTTTGTGATTAGTTTCTTTAACTTAATATAACATTTTCAAAAGTCTTTCATGACACAGTGTCTATTAGTAATTCATTACTTTTTATTGATGATAATAAGAGTCCATTGCATGGATAGATCACATTTTTTAATCGATTAATCAGTTGAATGGTTTCTACTTTTAGATTAAGGTAATGTTGTATATGAGTTTTTGTGTAAATATATATTTGTATTTATCTTGGACATGTAGCTAGAAGTGGAATTGCTTGATCACATGGTAATGCTATATTTAAGATTTTAAACAACTACCACACTGTTTTTCAAAAGTTGTTACACCACTTTATAGTCTCACCAGCAATGTATGAAGATTCCAAGTTCTTCACATCTTTACTAAAATGTCTTTTTCCTCTCTTTTTCTACTTTAACAATCCTTATGTGGCCTCTCTGGAGCCTCAGTGTTGTCCTCTATGAAATGGGTACAACATCACTTAACTCACAGGGTTGCAGGGGAATGTTTTGAAAAAGATATGTGTCCATGGGAGCCAGCAGGGATGGAAGAGTTCAGGGTCCAGCTGGGGTTTGGTCTGGGGTGCAGGGGAAGGGACAGGGTGTGAGAGATGCTGGCCCCTGAAGGTCTGTGCTCAAGGTTTATCCTGAGGGCACTGGGGAATCATAGAAGGTTCAAGTGAGAGTGCTCCTGTTGACATGTGGGTGAAGATGGGGGGAAGGAGCCGTGAGGGGAATCCTGAGATGGAGGAGAAGTTACTGTGTTCAAGAAGCTGAGTCAGCATGATGGTGGGGGGAGGCCCAGGGGCCCCACATCCCGAGGACTATGAGGACTGAGCAGGTACACTTAGAAAGCAGTTTTTGTATTTCTCTAATATCTAACATTTATATACTGTGTAGCTGAATATCTTCTTTGGAAAAATGTCTATTCAAATTCATTGCTCATTTTAAATGAGTCATTTGTCTTTTATTGTTGAATTGTTAAAGTTCTTTATATATTATAGATACAAGTCCTTTATCAGATGTATTATTTTAAAATATTTTTACATATATATATATAGCTGAATCCTTTCACTGTTCACCTGAAACTGTAAGAACATTGTTAATTGGCTATCAGTTCAGTTCAGTTCGGTTGCTCAGTCGTGTCGTACTCTTTGCAACCCCATGAATCGCACCACGCCAGGCCTCCCTGTCCATCACCAACTCCTGGAGTTCACTCAGACTCGAGTCCATCGAGTCAGTGATGCCATACAGCCATCTCATCCTCGGTCGTCCCTTTTTCCTCCTGCCCCCAATCCCTCCCAGCATCAGAGTCTTTTCCAGTGAGTCAACTCTTCTCATGATGTGGCCAAAGTACTGAACTTTCAGCTTTGGCATCATTCCTTCCAAAGAAACCGCAGGGCTGATCTCCTTCAGAATGGATTGGTTGGATCTCCTTGCAGTCCAAGGGACTCTCAAGAGTCTTCTCCAACACCACAGTTCAAAACCATCAAGTCTTCGGCTCTCAGCCTTCTTCATAGTTCAACTCTCACATCCATACATGACCACAGGAAAAACCATAGCCTTGACTAGATGGACCTTAGTTGGCAAATTAATGTCTCTGCTTTTGAATATGCTATCTAGGTTGGTCATAACTTTTCTTCCTAGGAGTAAGCATCTTTTAATTTCACGGCTGCAATCACCATCTCCAGTGATTTTGGAGCTCCCCTCAAAAAAGTCTGACACTATTTCCACTGTTTCTCCATCTATTTCCCGTGAAGTGACGAGACTGGATGCCATGATCCTCATTTTCTGAATGTTGAGCTTTAAGCCAACTTTTTCACTCTCTTCTTTCACTTTCATCAAGAGGCCCTTTAGCTCCTCTTTACTTTCTGCCATAAGGGTGGTGTCATCTGCATATCTGAGGTTATTGATATTTCTCCCGGCAGTCTTGATTCCAGCTTGTGCATCTTCCAGTCCAGCGTTTCTCATGATGTACTCTGCATAGAAGTTAAATAAGCAGGATGACAATATACAGCCTTGACATACTCCTTTTCCTATTTGGAACCAGTCTGTTGTTCCACAGCCAGTTCTAACTGTTGCTTCCTGACCTGCATACAGATTTCTCAAGAGGCAGGTTAGGTGATCTGGTATTCCCATCTCTTTCAGAATTTTCCACAGTTTATTGTGATCCACACAGTCAAAGGCTTTGGCATAGTCAATAAAGAAGAAATAGATGTTTTTCTGGAACCCTCTTGCTTTTTTCATGATCCAGCAGATGTTGGCAATTTGATCTCTGGTTCCTCTGCCTTTTCTAAAACCAGTTTGAACATCAAGGAGTTCACGGTTCACGTATTGCTGAAGCCTGGCTTAAAGAATTTTGAGCATTACTTTACTAGCATGTGAGATGAGTGCAATTGTCCATTACAAAATGAAAAGTTAAAAAAAAATATTTTCTCAGATTCTGTGGGTTTTTTTCTCCCTTTTTGGTGACATCATTTGAAACACAAATGTTTTTAATTTTGCTGAACTCGATGTATCTATTTTTTCTTTTGTCACATGCTTTTGGTGTCATATCCAGGATGCTATCATCTAATGCAAGATCATGAAGATTTATACCTATGCTTTTCTTCTAAAAGCTTTATAGTTTTAGCTCTTACTTTTAAACCTACTGCATATTATGACTTAATTTTTGTATATGGTGTGATGTAGTTGTTCACCTTTACATTCTTGTATATGGATGTTCAGTTGTCTCAGTACCATTTGTTGAAAAGATTCCGTGCATTTTTCAACTTTTAATTAACATTTTTAATTTTATGATTGAAAACACTAAATGTCATAAAAATGCACAAAACATTTGCAAATTAAATTTAAATATATGTAGGAGGAGTCCCTGGTAGCTCAGCTGGTAAAGAATTCACTTGTAATGCATGAGATCCCCGTTCGATTCCTAGGTCAGGAAGATCCCCTGGAATAGGGATAGGCTGCCTCCTCCAGTTTTCTTGGGCTTCCCTGGTGGGTCAGAGGTTAAAGAATCTGCCTGCAATGTGGGAGACCTGGGTTCAGTCCCTGGGTTGGGAAGATTCCCTGGAAGAGGGCATGTATTCTTGCCTGGAGAATCCCTATGGACAGAGGAGGCTGGTGGGCTGCAGTCCATGGGATCTCAAAGCATCAGACACGACTGAGCAACTGAGTGACTAAGCACACAAGAGGATAATGGGCTGTCACAGAAATTGAAGACAGGAAACTGATTCAAGGAAAACTGGAAAGCCTATCATATGCAAAATAGATCTCAGAGAAATTAGGAGAGAGGCAAATCTTGGGGAGAGTATTTTCAAAGGCTGGATTTTCATTAAAAAAAAAATATGTGTGTGAATAATATAGAGATAAACGCAGTGAACATGGACTATGTTTTCAAGAAATTTGATGATGAGAGAATCAAAGTTCAAAGGAAAAGCAAAGGTGAGAGGAAAATTCTTACAGTATATCTTACAGTATATAGGAATATATATTTTTTATTTTTAAATAAGTCATCTTGGTTAGGAAAATATTAAAGATACAGGGAAAAGAGGGACTAATTAATTTTAAAAATGTGAGAGAAGGGCATCTAAGAAGACATTTTTGAATAGAGTTATGATTTATATGCATTGAAAGATGAAAGCAAAAGGAGAAAGATTGAGTGATACACTGAGAAAATGAAGAGGGTAGAGGGAAGGTACAGGAAGAGACAGGAAGGAAGAAGGCATGCAGCAGGAATGGAGAGGTCAAGAGTGAATGGGGGTGAGTTCTTCAACAGATGAAGAAACTCTTTCCATAACATGGCATTCTGATGTGAGCATTGATTCTAAGTTTATAGAGTTGATAAGTTGTTGTTTCCTGGTCACCTGTAGATAAGAGATATAGAAATGGAATTAATTCCAGGTATGTAGGTTGCTTAAATACTCTTGCTGCTGCTAAGTTGCTTCAGTCGTGTCTGACTCTGTGTGACCCCATAGATGGCAGCTCAGGGTTAATCAAAATAAAAAGATATGACTCCTCTGAAAATCAAGATATCTAGCAATCCTGAACCTACATTGATGAATAGTGACTATCCCTGAGGGACTTGGGTTAGTTGATCCCTTTTGAGAAAGAATCTAAAGGAATTAAGGCAGTTTGCTTCAGTCTTTACCATTCTTGTATGTGTGGGGTAGTAATCAATAATTAATAAATGAAGCATAGAATTATAAGCAGAGATTATATAAGCAGAGATGATTTTCTACGTATTGATTAGCTATTTAATTTCACAGTTGAAAAAGTGGAGTGATTTTTTTTTTTTTTTTTAGTGAAATCTGTAATGAACAAGACTGAGTGAGGGAAGAGCATTGCTAATAAACAATCAGATCTGGTTTTCTTGTGTTTAAGAATTGAAGGACATTTAACCCAGCAACTTGTAAAGCAAGAATGGAAGTTGAGGAGGTATCAAAATAAATTCAAAGATGTTTTTAAATTAGAACTGTTCCGCTATTTTTACATCATCTCTGTGATAACGAGCAAATGATGAATGCACAAATTTCCAGAAGGTCGACTGTTACAGATAACATTATATTTTTACGTTTCGGAGGATCTGAGAAAATAGATACATTTTCATATAATATTGCCTTTGGGTGTTTGTTCTGAAGTAAACCTATTAAAGATTATAGATCACATCTTTTTAAATAATGCAGGTTATGAATGACCCTGATTTGAGTAAATTTACAACTATCATTATGAGGCTTTTAAACAATTCTGAAAAGCTGCTCATTGTGAGCATGAATAAATAGTTGCTGCTTCCTCCTTATTTCAGAATGCTCACTTCTGAAGTACTGTAAGTTCTTCTTTCCCATCCAGCTCGTATGACCACCTTCTAGCCCCTAGAAAGAATGGATTTGGACTTTCCTGTTATTTACTATAATGGTTATGAAATTTGAAAAGCATCTGATGCATTCACACACTTAAATCTGCTCAGGCACAGGACATGACCCACATCGCTCCCTTCAGGAAAGTGCATCCACATTTGAAATGTCTTATTCCTCCTTCACCCATCCTGTAGAAATAGTCTGGTAAATAGAATGGAACACTGAGGGATAGGGGAGGCCTCAGAAAGTTGCCAATTTCTTTCCCTTTGCTTCACATTGCACTTGCTTTTCTGGTGTTTTGTGGTCTAACTGTACTATTTAACGCTACTGTTTAACACCTAATGGAGTTGGGTTTTGTCTTTTGATCTTGATTGTGTCCCTTTTTCATAATCTTCCATCTGATCTGTTTGGGGGGTGGGGGTTGAGAAGAAACACATTGGATGCCAGCAAACCTCATTTTCTGAATATCTCTATTGATGATTTAGAGTCTTTATAACAATGGCACATGGGCACAGGTCTTGTGTATGTTCACATTGCTTTTTAGTCACTTATCCCCATCAGGAATGGACAGACCTAAACTTCCAACTAAGCTGTCCAAAAACACATAAATAGCAAGCTGTTCCTTCATATGAACTTTACAGAACAATATTTGTAACAGCAAAGGGAAGAAGAAAACCACTCTAGTATTAAAAAGATGTTTTACAGTGTTTAGTTGATTCCAAAGATAAAGGTTAAAAAAGAGAGATTTAAATACACACAAACACGTGCGCAAGTGAGCATTTGTTTACTGCCTTCTTTCCCACCCACCGCTGCCCAAGGTGGGGAGGGAGGAGGAAGATCATAAAAACACAGATTTCAGTGCTGTCTGGCCCAACCGCTATTGCAGTGAAACTGTCATTGTCTCCGTTAAAACTTTCTGTTGCTGTGAGTTTATTTTTATGTTCACCCCAGAGTATAATCAGATACTTGAACATATTCATGTTGTTATTGAGGTTGTTTTTGAGGATGAGTGATATAATGCCACTTAATTGCTAAATATTAAAAATAGGGCTCAAGCTGTCTATCAATTTCAAATCAGATATCACTAAGATTTCAACCAGCTGACACCAATGATTATGATAAATAAGGAGGAATGGCTAAGGACTTCTGAGAGGCCACGTAGGAAATTATAACATTTCACTTCATAGTATGTTGGGAGAAGGAAGCATGATAACGGCCTTGCCATAAACAGGATTCCTTCTAAAATACTTTACTTCGTCACAATTAAGTTCTGATATTGTGGACATAAAACTTCAATTCTCCAGATATCTTTCTCCCTCCCATTTTCACTTTCTTTTTTTTTCTTTACTGCTTTCTCCCTTTTCCCTTTTCTTACTAACTTGGATTAGTATCCACCTATCTTAGGTTGATAGAATCACTAATACAGTATTAGTAAATTAATATAGAATCTTTACCAGTATTTTTAAAATAACAATTCAGATGTTTTTGGAATTTTATGAGAAATCAAAGAGATTATGAAACATGTCTTCTCTCTCTTTTTTTAAAAAGAGATATGAAATCTGGAAGCATTTGCCATCTTCCAAAAAGTGTAATGAAAACTCTTTTCTAATTTCCGGTGGAATTTCAGTGTGACAATATAGGAGCCACATTTGTATGACTATATTCTAAATATTTTAAAGTGTTTTAACCACTGATTTTCAACTTGAAGAAGTGAAATCACTACATTGTTAGATCAATAAAGGGCATTTTATATGATTTAAATGATTAGAATTAGTTGCTTGTACAGCAGTCAACATTACTTACTTTCAGGCAGCTTAGCCTCATGGAAAGGTACTGCTCTCTTGGTTCCCTTAGGCAACAAGAAGACAATTAAGGCATAAATCTAAATTGACTTACACACTGCAAGAAATTTACTGATCTCAAAATTTACTAAGGGAGAGACCAGCACATCTGCCCCTATAGGAAATGATTTCTGCATAGTAAGTGTTGATCTGCATAACCGTATGATCATTGCAAGTGCTGATTACCAAATCTGAATCATCATTACTTAGCAAACTTCTATAAATACACATGGCACCATGTAATATATTCAGCTGTGCTAAATTAATGACAAAGTCCTTACCCCAAGGAGCTTGGGGGGCTAAAAACAAAGATTGACACAAAAGACAAAAATGTAGAGCACATACTGAGTTGGGGAAAATTTTCAGTGAAATGAATTCAGGGAAGGATTTGTATGGTTTGTGGTAACGGAAGAATTAAGATTTCATACAAAGTTTGCCTTTTGGATTGCTCTTACTGCAAACTGAGTGCTGGCCCATGAAAGAACTCCTACAATTTAATCTCTTAATTTAGGAATATCAAACAATCTAACTGCTATTTTTTTTAACCTTTACATGAGTATATTTAAATTCCATAAAATCAGTACATCCAAAACTGAACTCATTATCTCTTCATCACTGTTCTCTCATTCCTTAGGTAAGCTCCTGCCTTGGTTAAAGCCACTCTCCTCTTGCAATGATTGCTCAAGAAATTTCACAGAAACTTTCTCCCCATTCTCTTTCTTTGGGTGCCACCAAATACAACTGACTACCAAATTGGTGCTGTGTTCTCCATTCGCTCTTTCTTAGTACTAACTCAGGTTTTCATATTTTCTTCAAGGTGATTCTTATGGTCTTCAGTCCTTCTCCTTCTTAAGCTATTTCCTAAGTCAGTCTTCGAGAGCAAATCTTAGACACTTCTAGTACAGCTCTTGAGGACCCTCACTGTAAAGGCAGCTTCCGGTAGGATTCCTGGCTCCTTAGAGCCCAGCCTACACCTCTCTCTCCATCCTTGCTTCCTACTAGCATGTGCTGCTGCTGCTGCGGCTAAGTCACTTCAGTCGTGTCCAACTCTGTGTGACCCCACAGACCGCAGCCCACCAGACTCCCCCGTCCCTGGGATTCTCCAGGCAAGAACACTGGAGTGGGTTGCCATTTCCTTCTCCAGTGCATGAAAGTGAAAAGTGAGAGTCAAGTCGCTCAGTCGTGTCCAACTCTTAGCGACCCCACAGACTGCAGCCCACCAGCCTCCTCTGCCCATGGGATTTTCCAGGCAAGTGTACTGGAGTGGGGTCCCATTGCCTTCTCCCAACCACACCCTGAAACTATAGCTTCATTTAGCTTATTTGCATTGATTTAAGATTCTCTATCATTTTATATAGTTGCATATCTTTTTTTCTACCTTTTCAAACTTTTCATACCTAGGGGAAAAAAAAACTTCTTATGAAATTTTTTCAACTAGCATGGAAGTAATATATATTGGTTTCTTATGGAAAGGTACCTATATGACATGGCTAATTGTTGTCTAGTAGATATTGGTTGTCTGCCTCCCCAGTAATAATGTTCCCCTTACACTGGCAAGAGTGCCCAGGTTTGTCCTTTCTCATTTGTTTACCATGAAAATTCCTGACATGGTTTTATCTGTTTTACCCCATAAGGGGATCAAGTCTGTGGTGAGAGCGAAACTCAAGTAAGGAGACAGGAGAGATTTGTTTCAGTGATATATTTAGAGTCTTTATCAAGATGCTTGATAAAGCACAAACTGGAATCAAGATTGCAGGAGAAATATCAATAACCTGACATATACAGATGACACCAGCCTTCTGGTGGAAAGTGAAGAGGAACCAAAGAGTCTCTTGTTGAAAGTGAAAAAGGAGAGTGAAAAAGTTGGCTTAAAATACAATATTCAAAAAATTGAGATCATGGCATCCAGTCCTATCAATCTATGACAAACAGATGGAGAAACAATGGAAACAGTGGCAGACTTTCTTTCCTTGGGCTCCAAAATCACTGCAGATGATGACTGCAGCCATGAAAATTAAAGATGCTTGCTCCTTGAAAGAAACACTATGACTAACCTGAACAACACATTAAAAAGTAGAGACATTACTTTGCCAACACAGGTCCATCTAGTCAAGACTTGGGTTTTTCCAGTGGTCATGTATGGATGTGAGAGTTGGACTGTGAAGAAAACTGAGCACTGAAGAATTGATGCTTTTGAAGTGTGGTGTTGGAGAAGACTCTTGAGAGTCCCTTGGACTGCAAGGAGATCAAGCCAGTCCATCCTAAAGGAAATCAGTCCTAAATATTCACTGGATGCTTCACTAATGCTGAAATTCCAATACTTTGGCCACCTTATGCAAAGAACTGACTCATTGAAAAGACTCTGATGCTGGGAAGAATTGAAGGCGAGAGGAGAAGGGGATGACAGAGAAAGAGATGGTTGGATGGCATCACCGAATCCATGGACATGAGTTTGAGCAAGCTTCAGGAGTTGGTGAAGGACAGGAAAGGACATGGGGTTGCAAAGAGTCAGACATGACTAAGCGACTGAACTGAGCTGAACAGATCAAGCTCCTTCCAAAATTGGACCCGTCCATAGACTAGACTATTATATAAGTTAATTTCCTTTATGCTTAAGCTAATGTGTCAAATTTGTTATTTTTTGACACATGCACCTCTGAAATCCTATTCCTATTTGAGTTTTCTAATAACTATTTACTTACAAATATTTTATCCAGTATGAATTTTAAATTTTATGAGAACATGAAATGGTTTATATCTCCTGTGTTTCCTAGCATGCCTATACTGGCATATTGGGTTATCAGTAATTTAAGCAGAGACCATACAGTTATCTGTCAAGAATGCTTCTAAAAAGAAACATTTCAGGGATAGAAGATTGGACCACATTACCTGAAATGCCCCTCCCACCCCTCAGCACTTTGTATGACTCTATTAATTTTAATACTTCCAAAAGTATTCCATGCTGCAAAGTTGACTGTGATAGTTAACAGTAAAAAAGGAAAACAGAAAAGTTATTTTAGTTTCCTAGCACAGTCATAACAAAGTACCCCAAACCGGGTGGGTTAAAACTACAGAAATTTATTATCTCCCAATTCTGAAAGGTAAAAATCTATAATCAAGGTGTCAGTAAGACCATGTTTCCTCTGAAGCATCCAGAAAGAATCTGTTCCATGCCTTTCTCTTAGCTTCTGTTGCTTGACTAGCAACCTTGGTATTCCTTGGCTTGAAGCTGCGTAATCCCAACGTCTCCCCATATGATATTCTCCTTGTGTCTTCACATGACTGTCTTCTAACAAGGACCCCAGGAATCTTATATTAGGAGACCACCCCACTCCAATATGACCTCATTTTAACTTAACTAGTTACATCTACATCGACCACATTTCCAAATAAGGGCATATTTGAGGTGCTGGGGGTTAGGACTTCAGCATGTTTTATTTGGGGGGATACGATTCACCACAAGAAACGCCAAAAGCTAGTACTTTCTAGGAGGATGTTTTATAAGGTTCCTTTCTCCACAGGGTGGGGATAGGATAATTAAGATTCTGGGGGAGAAATCTAAATGATTTCAGGGAAGTGAAGAAAGAAGTGACACCCAGTGACCGAAGACCGTTTTGTAAACAGATATATTTTCCTCTGTGATTGGCACTTATGTATGAAAGAAAACATCCCAGCGGATACTATTTAGCTCTGTCAGGCAAAAGCGATTCATGTTAACAACATGACCTTACTGGTGAGGAGGAACTTTTATTCATTTTGGCTCATGAATAAATTAGCTCTTTAAAAAATTCATAGGAGAAAAACGCTGTGTGTAAGTTGTTTTCATTTTTATGTGGGTTATCTGTTTATCAAGATGAGGGCATTATGTAATTTTAATGAATGAAATGTAACAATACATTCCTTGGTTTCATAACAAGATTAAAATTGATTCTGAACATAATATAAAACTTCCCTGTTGAAAGCCAAACCCCAAGCCTGTTTTCATCATCATGGAGATGTTATCACAGAACATATCTGCTTGGAATCAGGCATATCTTGGTTCAGATCCCACCTCCACCAATAAAATTGTCATATGACCTTGGGTAAGTTACTCAACTTCCTCAAACTAAAGCTTTCTAACCTGTAACCTCAAAAGATTGGTGTTGTGACTGAATTAAGGAAAAGCACACTCTCTGGCGCATAGAACTTAATAAAAAGCGGTCATTGTCACTGTCATCATTACTAGAATAGACTAGAAGAAGTTTTATTCAAAAATGTGGCAGAGTAGGTAGAATAGGGAAATGGAATCCAAAATGGCGGTGGCTGAAAAACAAGGAAGGTCAAAGGAAGGTCCGAGGACTAGAGTGGAGACTTCAGGTAGAACAAACAGTACCCCTGGCTAAGCCCAATTTGCATAGGGTGGGCCCAGGTGGAAGAAAACATATAAAAGGAAGAGCCAAAGCCTGCTCTCTCTCTCTTTCTCTCCTGCATGCATGCACTCTTTCTCTCTCTCTCTCTCTCATTCTCCTGCTATCTTCTAAATAAAATAGAGCTGTAACACTGAAAAACAAAAACAAAACCAAGAAAAACAAAAATGTGGCAGAAATGAGAAAAACCTAATATATACTATTAGAGACATGATCAGTTTTGTGGACTTCTTTTTGCAATCACTTATATAATCATATGTGGGACTAGAGTTTGATTTTCTTCTGGACAAAAGGTTATCCATCTTTGTAGACTATGCAAAGGACGCCTTCAAGGGACTGTTCTATATATCTCCATTTTGAGGCTCAATTCAAAGTGGATAGGCACCTGATAATTCAGACAAAAATGCTATGCTTTTGCATCATAGGAGTGTGGATTGACTCTCCACAGAGATCCAAGCAGCTGGGTAATGACTAGTCTGTCATGCAGCCAATATTCTTTTCTCATCTTCTTTCTATATCCCTGGCTACTTTTTCACTGAAGGCTTCTTATCATCTGTCTGCCATATATGGTGTCCCTTAAAAAATTTTGACCTCTTTTCTTCTTTCACTCAACACTTTCTATAGATTATCTCTCCTCTCTGATGGAGTCTTCTATCACTCACATAGTGATAACAACCAGACCTCTGATCAGCCACTTATCTCTCAGATTGTTCCACCTAGCTATGAAAATCAACAGAATGTGAATTTCAGGAACTTATCTGTATTGTTCATACTATATGCAGTGTTTACCACACTGCCGAGCAGAAGAAGGGTTCAGTAAAGACTTATTTTATTTTTGACTGTGCTGGGTCTTCATTGCTGCGTGGGCTTTTCCCTAGATGCAGGAAGTGGACTTCTCAGTGTGGAGGCTTCTATTAATGCAGAGCACAGGCTCTAGGGCATGGCCTTCAGTAGTGGTGGCGTGTCAACTCAGTAACTGTGGCTTCCAGACTCTAGAGCCCAGGCTTAAGAGGTGTGATGCTTGGACTTAGTCGCGCCACAGCATGTGGGATCCTCCCAGATCAGGGGTCAAACCTGTGTCTCCTGTACTGACAGGTGGCGTCTTTACCACTGAGCCACTAGCGAAGGCCCTAGACTGTTTAAACAAATAAAATTAAAGACTATTCCACATGGATCACTGACTACTTTTCCTCCAGCCCTGTTCCCTAGTCTTAGTTGTTAATAGCAACATGATTTATAAGGTGCCTAGTCTGGAAATCTGGGAATATATTTAGTTCTTTCTTTCCTTTACGTTCAACATTCAGCCAGTCGCTAATTCTGTCAACTTTATCTCTTTCAATCTTGTCAGATTGGTCCACTTGATGTTGTTGTTCAGGCTACTGTAATCTTTATCAGCCCCTATCTGATTTTCCCACCAGATCCATTTTTGCATGATACCCCCAGCATGACTGGGAGGACAATCCAAACGCCTCTTCAGTGTGTACACATCCTCTTGAGAACTTTCCCAGCTTCATCATGTAACACCCCCTGCTTCCCTCTCTTTTTTCTGGTCATGATGAATGGCCTCCCATACTGTGCTTCCTCTGACCTTCAGTACACTAACATATTTAGCCCTTGTCTCTGAGGGCTCCTCTTGTCAACTCCTTGTCTCACTTTTCTCCGGGCCTTGATTTGAATTTAGATATCACCTCTTCCAGAAAGTTTATCCTTATTTCCCTCAGCCAGGATAAAGTAGATGTTGCCACCTTCTCCAGAGCAACAGTGTTCTGATGTCATTTAGCATTTAGCACCCAGGAGATGCTGCAAGCTGGGACTGTGTTTCACTGATACACTCCCAGCACCTAAGACAGTATTTGGCAAATAATCAACACTTAATAAATATTTGTTGAATGAGTGTTATGTAGACACAGTGCAAAGTAGCCTTTGGCCAAAGCTATGATTATAGTATTAGCAAATCTGTGCTACTTTTTTTTTTTTCTTCAGAACAGTTCACTTTGATTTATCTTGAACTGCTAAGCAAGCTGTAACTAAAAATGACTGTGCTTGACACTGACTATAAAAATACCACTGTGCAGACTGTGTTTTTAAAAACCAATATTGAAGCTCAAATCATTTATAGTGGTGTCCATATTAACTGCTCTCTACCTACGTTCACTAAGTGTTGAAAGATTTTTTTTACATCTTTCCTCCAGATTTCTCCTCCAGCTGCTACCATAATAGCTTTCCTTACTTGGTCTTCACTGTTGCTAAAAGCAAACAAATCAGATTGTGGCACAGAATCCACCTGATTCCAGAAGTAAGCAGTAGTCCTGTGAATCACACATTGACTATTCACCATAAGTGGCTATTAGTCTAACCTGGCATTTGCAGGTACATGTGGAGGTTACTTTGCCCCATAGAGTGCTGCCCACACTTCAATATTCTAGAAAGTTTCACATTTGCAGGAATTAGGTTAGATGGTGCATACCTCATCAGTGTCTCTTCTTCAAACACGTACAGAATGGATTTTAGATTCCTGATACTTCTTCACATGTGAGGTTAGCTATTCCATCCTCTGTGATCAAACTTATTCTCACAGGTTGATTGTTATTCTCTTAGCCGTAGGTTCTGTTAAAATATGACAGTAGGTCAAACCTCAAGTGTGTATGTTTATGGTATTGCATTTGAAGAATTCTTGTATTGAAAGAGTTCTTAGTGACCTTCATGGATATTCAGTTGTAATGGTTTACATTTTCTTTCACCAGCAAAATCAAGGTGCAACAACAGAGCTGTCACTTAAAGTAATTCTGGGAGAGCAACATGGCTAACAGTACTGACGGCCAGAGATGCGAGAACCTGGTGTTAACAGACGGATGTGTGTTCTTCCCAAATTCCTATGTTGAAGCCCGGACCCCAAATCTGACTGTATTTAGAGACAGGGTCTTTAAAGAAGTGATAAAGGTTAAATGGCATCAGGTCCTTGATCAGATATGACCAGTACCCTTATGAGAAGTGGAAGACACACTAGGGGTGCACACACACGGAGGAAAGGTCATGTGAAGACACAGCTAAATAGTAGCCATCTGCCAGCCAAGGAAAGAGACTTTAGAAGAAACCAAACCAGCTATTACCTTGATCTTGGACTTGAAGCCTCCAGAACTGTGAGAACATAACTTTCTGTTGTTTAAGCCTCTTTTTGCCTTTTCGTATTGTTCCTGGGGTTCAGAGGGAATGACAGAGGATGAGATGGTTGGATGACCTTGCTGACTCAATGGACATGAGTCTGAGCAGGCTCGGAGATGTTGACGCACAGGGAAGCCTGGTGTACTGCAGTCCATGGGGTCGCAAAGATCAGACACGACTGAGTGGCTCACAATAAAAAGCCGGTTAGTCTGGAGCGGTAGGTTATGGCAGCCCAAGGAAACCCAAGATCCAAAACCTAGCTGGGTCTTAGTCCTGGCTTTTGTGTTTATGTGGGGAGAGATCTAGTTCCTGAATTTCTCTGCCTTATTTCTAAAAAGAGAGTAAGTGGAAATGCCACCTTTAGGGGGTCATTGTGAAATAAGTCACAAATTAAGGTGATGGTGCTTTGTGCCTTGTAAAAGTGTTATAAAGTTATTTTTAGTTTTATCTTGTTGATAGTCAACAAATAAAGGAATCTGTATTATTTTTTTCTATAAGTTAATATTTTTTGAGTCTTTATTGAGTATTATTAAATTTTTCTTTTGTTCTGGGACAATGGTAAGAATAGGAAAAAGGACCTGTGTATTGAAATCACACAAAACAATCACTGCTGTACCAGCTACTATCCATGTTAAATAAGGAGTTACTTATCAGAGTCTGACTTTCTTTCTCTGCAAAGTGGGACTGAAAACAGCTACGAGAGCACACAGGATTATAAGACTAAAAATAATATAATAATAATAATAAATAATAAAATAATAATAATAATAATATGTAGCCCCAGACACATGATTATATCTAATAAAGTATGTGTTGAAAGCATGAGTGTCTCTTACCTAACAAATCCCCTTTTACCCAGCATGTAGGAAACTCTCTCCAGACATTCTTTTATTGAATTCCTTTATTTCCTGGAGAAAATTAAAGACAGCGCCACAATAGTTAAGAATTGGAACTCACCGTGCTCCAGGCCACCATAATAAATGCTTCAACTGGCTTAATGTTTTAATCTCCACAACTCCCCATTATTATATTCATTGTACACTTTAAGAAAACAAAAGTCTGGAGTAGAGATGCAAGTTGAGGGTGGCCAAGTATACCATGGGCTTTACTTAACACTAAAAAATATTCATTGATTATTTGAAATTCACATTTAACTCGACATGCTGTATTTTATCTGGCATTCCAGCCCAGAAAAGGCTAAGTAACTTGCCAAAGTTACACAGAGCCAAGAATCAAACCCTTGCATGTGCCTCTCACATCCCCAAATCTTATCCTTTATGGATTACTGATTAACTATGATACTAAGGAAAAGACCATTCAGATAGGAGAAAAAAACTTAGGCTGGGCATTATCCTAGCTGATAATTGAAATATCTTCATAGTTTGGGCCGATTGTGAACAAGGTCAAGGCAAATGTTTCAGAAAGCTTTGGGTTCTGAACTGGGAACTTAAGGCCCTAATTAGCTGGGCAATCTGCTTTGACATCAAGAGCAGAACAAAGTTTAAAAGCAAGGTTTCTTTTTGCAGAGTTGTTAAAAATATCTTTTTTTTCTCTCTTACATTGGAAAACATTTCCTGAATTGGAAATAACGCTACAGCTGAAAGAGCTGCAAGCAAGTTAGAAAATGGCTATTAAACGTGCTTCTTTCTAGAAGATGGCACTCCACAATTGCTTTGCCAGTGAGTTGTAGTGAATTGAAGCTGGAGCTCTGCTTCCTGTGTGTGGGCATGTCCTTAGGTATCTCATCTGGTTCTTTCAGCCCTTTCAGTGAAGCAGGAGACCTTGCGCTGAACAATAACCTGGGGATCTGTTAATTACACGAGTTCTGAAGTGTATCTATTGTTTACACCTCCCTGTTCTTTTTCTAGGCTGCAAAGAATGTAGCCAAAAAGTAGGCAGAAAATCTGGAAAAAGATATTTTATAGGAGGAAAATATCTAATTTAATTAATTTATAATTTTTTTCCCATCACATCTATTTATTTATTTATTTTAGAAGACCAGGGAAAGCTTGACAAATATAACCACCTGCCTGCTAAGCATATTCATATTTAAATAAATGAAAGAGAACAAGGGAAGACCTAAATAAAGCTTAAAATAAAATATAAATTAAAACAATTAGTTGGGATGTCTGAGCCAAAAGTTGAATTGAAAACCATCAGTAATTGATTCTTTGGATAATGGAGGATCATACGTTTAAAAAACACTTAAAGACATGTTAAAGTTTTAACTTCAGAGGTAAAAGTATTGATATCAAGTAATTTATTTTTAAATATGATTAAAGTTTGGGATAAGCCAGCCCAAACTTTATAGATTGTTTTTCTGAAGATTTTTTTCCCTTAATTTTTTTAGATTTTAAAATGTGCTTTATTATAGAAACTAGAAATTACGGTGACTTCTCCAGGTTAGCCTACAAAAGCTTCCTTGATTCTTAATATACTTGAATGTATATTATACATAATATATATTATACTTGAATATACAGGATGTCCTGACTCAAGAGGATAATAGTATTTTCTTTGTCCAGAGCTCTGATTTCAGCAGGGCCCTCCATAACCTTCTCGCCTTCTTCAAGTCTGTTCTCTTGAAGAGCAGCTAGTCTCATTTAGCTGTTGCCCTTAGAATAAAATCCAAACTTCTCTCATTGACTTAAGGCCTACACTCTTCCCCTTCTGTACTCTGCAGTCTCATCCCCTCCCCATTTGCTTCTGACCAGTCCTACAGACCTTTTCAATGGTTCATCATTAGTATCATATGTTACCTGCCTCAGGGTATTGTGCCTGGTTTCCTCTCTATTTTTGTTTCTTTGCTGGTGACATAGCTGTTCCTTCTTTCTGATGCCTTTCCTCATTGTTCTGTATAGAGATGCACCCCATTATTCTTTATACTACAAGTGGTTTATTCCTCTGAGAACACTTATCCACACATCACTTATGACTTAGCTCTTAGAGCGATTTACTGACCCTCCGATCATATTAGAAACCTGCTTTGTCAAGCTCCAGATCTGAATTACCTCTGGGCTCCCTGGACTGAACACCACGTGAGTCATGTAGTGGGTGCTAAATAGATATTTGTTTAAGGAATGAATAAATTTGTGTGTGCTCCCTGCAAAACTAACCAATAGCAGCTAAAACAGACCTCTGAATTCCTTTGGACACCAGGGAATTGTCCTAAGAAACTTGCACCAATATTTGGAGGAGGGGATTCCAGACACTGGAGAATTTCAGGCTGGCTTCAACAAAGGGGACAACATTTTGGAACAAGTCTTCACATATGCTGGGTAATAGAGAATGGATCAGGTATTTAACAAAGAAAAAAAAAAAACGGAAGTGACTGAGACAATTTTCTCTGTGGAAAATAAAATATGTTGCAGGGAGTGTTTATATTTGGGAAGATAAGTTAGGAGTCTACTACAGAGTCTTGGCTAGGAATGGTGGCACTTTAAGTAAGTGAAGGCAGTAGAGATTGAGAAAAGTTAACAAATTCCAGAGTTGTTTAAAAGTGCTCAAACTTCAGCGTGATTTATAGATTGCAGAACCCTAAAGTCAATTTCTGATTTAGGAGGTCTAGAGTGGAGCCTGAGAATTTACATTTCTAATGAGTTTCCAGATGATATTTATGTTCCTGGCCAAGGGACTACACTTTAAGAACCACTATTTTAGATTCATGGGATTTGTAGTAAATTTAATGTTGGAAATGAAGGAAGGATTAGTAAACAGAATGATTCCTAGATTTCTGGCTTAAACCATGTTATTTTCTCCTTCTTCTACACACCTATTCTCACACTCACTCACTAACTCCTTGTTCCCAATACAGTTGGCAAACACCCTCAGCAGCTCTTAATCCTTTTCCTGATTTCAAAGTAAGCTCAATCTCAAAAACAGCTACCCCATTTTTTCTTTTGAGTGTTTGGGGATGCTTGTGGAGAGATCTTGGGCTTCACTGGTGGCTCAGAGGTCAAGAACCTCCTGCCAATGCAGGAGACACAAGTTCAATACCTGGTTCAGGAAGATCCCCTGGAAAAGGAAATGGCAACCCATTCCAGTATCCTCAGCTGGAAAATCCCATGGACAGAGAAGCCTAGAGGGCTACAGTCCATGGGCTCACAAAGAGTTGGATACAGCTTGAGCAACTTAATGACAACAACAATGGTGAGATCTTAGGTGGAAGC